>CM073774.1:66611522-66875693 GCA_037158775.1 Hetaerina titia | reverse complement strand
GAGGGGAGAATGTTAGGCAAACGAGGAAAGGGCTGGAACAGAATAGGGATGTTGGTCGGGATGAAGGGAGGAAAGAAGTACACAGAGATGAAAAGGGACCTGATGTAGATTAGGTTGCTGGATTGGGTTTCGTTTGGAGTTACAAAATGTTTATTTGATAGTTGTGTCCATCCAAAAACCTACCTTCACCGGTAGATTACCTTATAATAATAATTTGCAGAACAATTGGTTCGCGGTAAACTATTTATGCGTAGAAAAATAGCTTTGTTTTCTAGCCGTGAACATGATTAAAAATTTATAAAAGAATAGTCATATTGCTGAGGACAGACCTATATTTATTTTACTGCCTGGATCGAAAATAATTATAAGAGTAGTTCACGTTTCCGAACTTGCCATCTCTCTACGAAGAAATGCTTGAAAACTACACAGGAAAATTTTTAATCAACCATATATGTAGTAGATAGGCCACCCAACCCCTTTTTAGCCTCTACTGAGTAAAAAGACACCAAAATGAACTAAAAACAGTCAAAAGTAGTACCACTTCGTTTCAAAAGAGCACCATACAGTTAGATTCATCCAGAGAAATAGCGAAAAAGAATAAGCAAAAGTGTATCTATGAGTAACCAATGTAACAGCAAAACGAATTAACGTAGCATAAATTGTGAAATTTATGTGAAGTGACCTATGTGATTTGATGTAATTTATGTGATGTTGAAATGAAAGCATTTTTCGGTGAAAATGCGTAAATCCGGACTAATAAATAAGAACATTTATTAATTGGAGAATTAAATTAGTGCATGCATATATAAGAGAAACTACAAACAGGAGAACGATATTATGTATGACTGTTTTGCGATCAATGTTCTGTAACTAATCACTCAACTGATACGGCTATTGAATGCATGCAAAGACTTCTTCCGAAAGTAGTCTCTTCTTTTTACGCATTGATATGGAATAAATGGTAAAATTGCTATAAACTTGCAGACAAAAAGAAGAAGACTTAATACACCCTTTGACAAATCAGTGAGAATTTTGTACGTCTTCAGGCTGACAGATTCACTGTAATTTTCCCGTCTCGGAAATCTCCAAATTCGAAAAATACTTGAGTTGACAATATTTCAGTGCCTCAGGTTAATGAGACATATTGTGAATGAATGTTCATACTCGGGAAATATATTAATATTAAATTATTAATTAAAATATATAAATAGACTGGTGGCGCACATTATTATTCTATGCCTTCAATATAACACAGTCGATCATCACAATTTTTCATAGTAAGGAAGTTTGCTATGCTTACTGGAGTTTCAGTACACGAAAAAAGACAATGTACAAAGACGGAGAGTTATACTAATGCTTGCGTGACATCAAGATATGCTTCGAATAACACGGATTTTTTTAAAAAAATATGATTTAATTTGTTTCAACGTCGCCTCTACTCTCTTGCTTAATATATGTTTTCACTTGACTTGAAAACATATCCTTGACCTAGAGAGGACAGTCAGCGCTGAACATAGTCCATTCGTTGATGAGGAGTTCATTATTTTTTTTCAGTGCTGAAGAGAGCGAATGTGGCGAAAAAAGCCTTAGGTCTGCACGTTTACTAATTGCTTCCCGTGGCTGCGGCAACACATGACGTTCTTTTGCATCGCTGGCATCTTTCTGATGTGTTCTTTCGCGCCAGCGTGCGTGTGTGTGTATGTGTGTTGGAGCTTTCTCCGGATCTTTTTCTCTCGCCTAACCCCTAGAGGAGATCACGCCGCACAGTCCAAAGTTCCGCATCATCACTCACACGCCGTCTCCGATCGTCGGAAGCCGTGGCTCCGACGTCAGTGGTCATCATCGGCACCGCAAGGGCTGTCCTAAGTCATTCTTCTCTCGTTCCCCTACCGGGGATCCATCTTTAGTATCGTCCACCCCATCTACTCTTCCCCAGATAACTTTTCTCCTTGAGTTTTGTCAATTTTTTCCTGAGATAGTATCTTCTCCCTCCTTCTACGCGAAGTTCGCTCAATTGTCGCCCACACGGGTAGTCCAACTATCATTCGGTGGAGCTATGCTTTTCCTTCAACAACCACTCTTGACTGAAGACAAAATTCTGCTGACAAAGACGGGGAGACATTCTTGCGCATCAAGGGCGTTCATTATTCGACTCGAGGTCCTGCGATGCAATGCAACAGACGCTGTGATAAAAGTATCTTACGTTCACTAAGATTGATAAGTTTCATTTTTTCTAGTAAAACATAAGCTTGGTTTTACGATGGGCGCTACGGAAAATGAGAAAATTTTACAAAGTAACATAAGGCATTGGTGGACGTAATAATACAAAAATTAAACAGTAGTTAAAAATTTGTGAATAACTAGCCAAATATTGAGTGATTACAGTCCATAGTACGTTAATATATATTCCTGAATAAAATGAAATATGTCTTTTTATGAAATCTAATTGTAATGTCCCTTGATAATAATAATCGTTAAGTCATATCTCGATGTCAGTAAATACTGGCATAGATACCCCATTTATAATTTTACAGTTCCATTCAAAGGAAAACCATATTTTTCTTGAAAATTTTAGAATTGGTGTAGATAAATTAAAATGTACGGACTATCGTGGAATAAATATTGTATTTTTTTATATTTTTCCCGCTCCTCGTGAGGTGCAGAATATGTATCGAAGAACAGGAAACCCTTTTGGGGTAGAAATATCTTGTCGTTTATAAGAAAGCTATAGGAAAGAAGGGATTTGAAGATATATTCCCAGATATTTGTGGATTGCAGGAAATCATACTACGAAGAATGATGCGTTAACGAGAAAAACGGCGGATAGAATACCTTTTCATGTCGATGCAAAGGAAAAAGAGGAGAAACCAATGTTGGTGATACAGGAAAATATTTATACCATGGCTAAAAGATTTCCACTAAATAACGTTTCAAGAATGCCGCAGCATTATTAAGTAGAATAAGAATTATTTGAACGCATTTTTATGATAATTATCAAAGTGAAATTTGTCCAAAACGAATGCTCTTTTATTTCTTTACCTACATGTGAAATCTTTCACCATCAATGAGGTCAATTTGGCCGGTTTTGCATAAATCAAAAAATATAAAAGAATTATTTTCAAGTGGACAATAAATCCGATATTATGACAACTAAATCAGACAGAACAATAATTTAGGTTCCAGTGGGAAAATCATGTGGACGAAAGGGCATGCACCCCAAACATCCTTTGAAACGAGCTGAAACATTAATGCGTCTAATTATTCCGAAAAGGTCATTTTTTACCAATTTCGATAAACGTTTAAGATATGAACACTCGAGGACAAAGTTGACGTGGTTAAGTCTCATTACAGACAATTAAGCTTGGATTGAGTGAGTTTGCATTTAAAAGAACGTACCCACGAAAAATAGTGAAAGGGAAAAACATTTCCGACATAAAGGAGAGCAGATGGAGATAACCTTGGAAACGATAAGAACCTTTCTTGTCCATGCTTCATTGCCAACTTTTCCTTCCTTAAGGGAGGATTTTTCGTGCGATTCCCTCATCTCACGTGGCAGGTTATTTTCAGTTCGACAAGGGCATTCATTCCTTGGGCGACTTCTTGAAAGCGATTCTGACCGGCATATGCGACCAACCAATCCATTTGCGACCGATCCAAAAGCTTTTCCAAAAAGTTTTCGAGCTATCATCCCTTATACGCTCTCAATGTTATCATTTTCCCATTTTCCTTGGCCGTGAACCTGGATTGATATTTATGGCATCGAGAAGAGAAAGTTTAGTGGGAGATTGGGATAGGTTTGGGACTCCAAAATTGCGAATGGCAGTTTCGTGCCAGCCGAATGGGATTGCCTTACTGGAAAAAGGAGCATTTGGGCGACCTTGACTTTCCAGGAACCCCGTAATAGAGACACTAATCTTAATTAAGAATTAGACGACCAAAATTCTAGTATAAGTCAAAGAAAATTAAGTGAATAAAATATTTTCTTTTACCTTTGGACTTCAAGAAAATATTTATATAGTGCGTTAAAATGGGTTAGAGAAATTAATTACCAGAACTATTCAATGTTTAATGGAAGAAGAAGTAGTCCTCAGAGCGAGGGTCGTGAATTCAAAGGAAGGTTTGAAATATGAAATTGATTATTAAAAGACGTAGTAAGGATTAATTTATCATAATAAACTCCTTATGATGAACGTATAAGATTAAACAGACGATGAGCTACTTTAACATGAATGGAATGAGTACTTGATAAATTAGTCATGACAATAAATTTGAAGGGTTTTGATACATTTACATTGTACTAATATATTTGAACAACATTAATTACACTTCTTCATTAAATCTACAAGCTACTGAAACTACTTATTAGAATTGTATCAATATACTTGGTATTATAAATTTTAAATATTTCCACATTAATAAAATGCAGATGGCGTGTCCCTTGGACCTTGACCAATGGTTACTAAACGCACTCCGATATGTACATATGCATACATACATATTGTATGCTATGTAAAGTTAACCATTTACATCGCAATTTTCATTTGGGATGCCATCAGCTCTATAAACTTGCGGAAAATTTATATATAATTCATAAAAGTGTCCAACTTATCTCTTAAAGTAAGAATTGCTTACTTAAATGGGACGAATTATTAATCGTGATCGTATAAATAAACGTGAACTTAAAATTCTAACAAAAGTACGAAGTACATAATGGCAAACAGATGAGCGTTGGAATCAAGTCAAGTTTTTGCTTGCCTCAATAAAAGCGCACTGAACCTAAAGACACCTTAATTTTGTTTCTAAAACTGAATGATCATGAGTTACAGCGGTCCTTGTTTCAACATGCCGTTTGGTTGCAGCAGGGAGAAAAATCAAACAGGTCTCCAATAGATAACAATAATAATTGCAAAATTAGTCAGAGTATCCGCTCTGAAAACAGGAGTTGTTCAACTGTTTTTCTTTATATTTTTGTTCCACTTCATTCCTTATTCTGTATCAGCGTTGTTGTTAAGATCTTCGCCGATGCTTTTACTCCTTCTGACTACATAAAAGGTGATAAAGTTGACGGTAACTTTGCAGGTCGATGGTAGCAAGCGAAGAACGAGGCACGCTCACCTCCTCCTATTCCAAATACGACAAGGATGTAGAACTAGCTATCCTAGAGGCACGGATTTGACATTACAGTTACACGAGATTCCTTCTAATCCAGCAAGAGCGATGCCTTCACTTTAGTCACAGGGTTTTTCACGAGAGCGAAAAGAGAATTTGCGACGCAACAAGCGGAGAGAAGAAAAAATGAACATTAGGGAAAAAGGCAATATTGGAAGTTGGTTCATTAAATTTTAAAACGAGGAAGCTTGTATGATACCATTTCTCTGAGGACGACAAGATCTCGAAGAATTTTGACGCGTCCTTATGCAACAGTATATGAGCAACGTGAATTTAAAAAACTTTGTCCTTTGGTAGGCCTTCCGTCGTTGTTGAGATCTTCTAGAAGAATTCCCAAAGAGAATGCGCCAATTTTCCTGAAATAATGAACTTAAATTCAATTCATGAAAACTGCAGAGCAAATTTTGACCTACAATGATTTCTTTTATGACTTAAAAAGGGATAACGTGAAGCGAAAAGCAAATAATACGAAGTAATATTAGCGAAAAGAAAAACATCATCAAGAAAAATACAAGAAACGATGGGGAAAGAGGGAGGATTGTTGGGAGATATCCCAGAAGTTGTGATATTGGGAGATGCAAGAAAGGTGGGTGCAAAACGTTTCGAATAGCGATTGATAAAATGTTGACGACCAAAAAATATAGGAGAAAAGGAGAAAAAAAGACCCGACGTTAGAATGGTTAGAGAGTAGGCATATTGTGCAACATGAAGGGAGGTAAAATGAATACGGAATTGAAGAAGAGTTTCTGGCAGTGTAACGTATCGCGTTGTGTCGTTTTAGGTGAGGCTTCCAAATATGACGGTAGGTAGCATTAATATCCACACAAATTATATCTTAAATCGTAGACTATATTTAATAATATTAATTTTGCATTCCTAACATTAGTACCTCAAGATTAAGGAATCAAGTTCCAGGGACATAAACATATTGACTTGAAAGTAGACTCAATTCCTCACATACTCTTTATTTGGTTTTTTAACATTTCGAACTGAAAACGGGACCTTTTCATAGACTATATCATATTAAAACAGGTAATCGTTTATTTCAAATGATCACGGAATAGTATTTTTACCGTTATATGACTGGGGTTATTACTTTCTGTTGCCGTAGACGCTCTAGATAATTGCTAAGCTCATAAACAATTACAGGTCATAAAAATGAAACCACTTTATTGACGTTTTTTATGTAAAGTAATTCTTATCAACTAAATCATCAATGTATAATTTTACGTTAATCGATTGATCGGTAACTCGAATGCTCAAATAAGAGTGACTTTTCTTGACAATCCTTCTTAAGGACGAAAGCAATTTTATGTATACTACCTAGCCTTTTTGAAAATCTCTGGGAAAAGTAGCACAGGGAATTTAAATTGCATTTATACCATGGATGAATGCGCTTCACACACCGAAAGACTTCCACTTATCAATTCCACTTGAAATGGAATAAGAAGTTTTTTCAATTCATGAACTAACATGTAAAAACGCAATTGAGTTAACTTGAAATACGGTTTCTAAATATTTATCCACCTTAAATCTAGGAATTTCAATCTAGTATCATTTATATCGAAATATCAGGAATACCATTCTCACGCTTCACTGTGCCGAGTTTGGTTCACTGACTTCTAGCTTTCCAACCTCGGGCGTTTTTTGAGCTTGAAATATTTAGCTGCACCGAGCTCAGTGATGCATGCTATATCAAAAACTTCTTGGCAGTATGAACTTATAACTCCATCCAGAGTGGTAATGCAAAGAATACTCAGTGAAATATCCACGTCTGAAGACAAATTTACTATCTTTCCTTCAGTATCGCCGGAGCAAATACGGAGGATGTCTCATCACCGTCCGACATTTGAAAATTTTCCGGTAAATATTAGGACCTTGAAGTGATACACTAAGGCTTTTTGAATAAAAGCAGGAAAGGAAAAGTTATCACGTGATAAAATTGATGTAAAAACCACAAGCGGAATGTGATCATAAACGCTAGTATTGCTCTATAAGTACTATCTTGGGACGATTTAGCGAATTTAGCGGGCCAATTGTGATTATTAAAATTTAAGCCGTCCCTACTGAAATTTGGTGGACGAAAAAATACACTGAACGTAATAAAAATTGTTTCGCTCTCATAAAATTAATAAATCCCTATGAAAAGGTGTTGCAATGACGTAAAGCCCTGATGTTAGCAATGAGTATTGGCTCCTAATATAATATAAATAAATCTAGCAACATTTTTTTTAACTTTTCCATTAAAATTCTAATGAAATTACGGAATCTTAAAAATTCAATTAACATATATTTCGTTTAATCGTAAATACTATCAAAGAATGATGATTATCTTTTACGAGAGGGTATTTGTAAGTAGCAGAGGACAAGGTCACTATTTTTACCAACAACATAGAACTCGAAGCTCAGGTAAGACATTGGAAGTAAAATATTTGCAAACATATCTATAATTAATTAGTCATCAATATATTAAATTTATGCGACACAATTTCAGCATGAAATAACTCCTCTTTAAGCAATAAAGGTGCTATGCGAATGGTATACTTTAAGCGTCAAGAGGAAAGCATGAACTATATAGAAAAAAATGTATACGGGTCCCTTGAAGTAATCTTTGATATATACCATAAACTATTGATAGTCGCATAAATTTTGGAGCTGTCGTCAGAGAAGCGTGCTCACAAATTTTCCACCGACGAAAGTAGAAAAGCAGTCTTCTCTTAGGATCAAGTCGGGAGCGAAGCATAAAGAAAAAGAAAACTCAAGGTAATTTTCTTGGCCTTGATCGCAGTCCCACCGCTTCCGACGTAGGCGGCCAACGAGATCGTACTGGAGGAGACTGAGGGAGGTTTTCACCCGTCGGCAGCCCACCTTTCCCCGGCCCAGCCCCGGTTTCCCCTCACACCTCCCGGACTCTCCCGCGGCCCACACCCGCCTCGTGCCACTCCGGGGGAGGGCTAAGCACCCACCATGAGGAGATAACAATCCCGCGCACACCTCCAGACTTCGCCATCTCCCTCCCCGCCACACACTCCGCTCCGTCGAACCAACTCCGGAGGTGTCAAGCGAGAAGTACGGAAGCTGGCACACCAGAAAAAGAGTGGAAAGAGGATCCAGGAACTGCCAACAGCTCAAAAACCCCTTCGCAACCCCACCCCCCATCGCCACACATTTCCAAAACAAATCTTCCCGCTACTCTCCCCAGGGATTGTAAGGGAATTTGCCATTCCCGGGACCTCCTCTCCCGGTAGTCGCAGCAGCTCATCCTCTTTCGTCCAATCCCTTCACTCCTCTCTTAGTGACTAGTAGCATGCAGAGAGAAGGGTTGATGCTGCAGCGAGTGTTGCCCACTTTCCGCGGTGCTCTGTGCCGGGATGTAAGATGCAAAAGGATGCGCGCAAATATCCGACGCAGACCTCTCTGCCAAATGTTCCCGATCCATTCTCTCCAGTTCGAAGGACTACGCTCAATTTCAAAAGACCAATCGATACTGAATTTCAACAGGATGGCTTACAAGATACACCCACGAAATGATACAAAAAGGCTTTGTTAGGTTCTTCAATTATGGGTAATTAATATTCAAAATATCTTATCGGGTAAGACACCGCCAAAGTGTGAATCACGAGACTGCTAACCAAGTAAGGGAGAATATATTACGAGTAAGTTGAAAATGTTGGCTAGAAACATTGAGCATTGGCTAATGAATCCATGTTTCTTTTTATTTGAGCCACTGTTACAGTTTTTGCGAACCATAGAATATCATTATTTAACAACAAATCACCGAAAACCCTCGAACTGAAGCCACTTTGCTGTCACCGGGTAAACCAAACGTACTGAAAAGTTCAATTTTGACTTTGATCGACTGATGGAATAATGAAATAACAATCTAAAAGAGAATTCCTATTAATTTGAAAAAAAATGTATTGCCATCTTTTTATAAGAATTATTCGGTGCTTTATCTGCGATTAGCGTTCTCTAATGTCATATTAAGGCAGTGAATCAAACTGAAATATCTAAATGAAGGCGATATTGCTCATTAAGTCCCGCCAAATTATGCTTGCGTAAAACAACGCAAAAAAAACAGAAAAGAAAAAATTCACACTCCACAATAAATACAAAGAAATATTGGCCCTGACAGAACTATTGATGTGCACACCGATGGTACACATATTGACTCACGGCTTCTTGCCAAGGGCGATTCCTTCTTCCAGACTCAATAGTTATATTATGTTGAATAGAAAAGCCTTTTCTCAACATTAAATCCTCAGCAAACCTCATGCTGACTGCTTTTGAAGCGATTAAGACGCACCCGCAGGATCTCAACTATAAAGTGATGAGGCATTTCGATAAAATATTTCCATAAAGAATTATTTCTTTCCACTTAATCAACATTTTTCATCATACGCCTCAAAGCCTACACAGCTCACAAAACCTTCCCAAATAATTTTCTCTCTTGAGCTTACAAAAATTGACGATAGAGAAAATTTTCGGCGATGATTTCATAGTCATTACTGTATATATAATAGAAAATACAGATTTATTATTTATAAACACTTACTCTGAGAAATTTTCAATACAGAAGAAGTTTCTTCAGCGTCCATGGCGCAGACAAATGGGTAATTTTCACGGATTATCAATTTGTAGCAGTCCTCAAAAATTGCGCTATTCCCATTCAATCTCTCTTTTTCAATAAAACAGTTTCTGGCGTGACTCTGGCGTTTCTAATTTTCCGTAAAACCTCCTAGCACCGGTATTTTCATGTATCTGCTCCTAATAGCTCTTTATTGGCCTTAAACTTAAATTCACCCCCACCTCTATATTTCCTTCACTCCTGATCTTCAGCAAGCTTCAGCGTGCCAGATTGTGTCCCATCGGTTTTCAACCTCTGGTGTTTTCCGCAAGTTTTTGTCTGCAAATACTTAACGAAGTAGTTCATCGTTTGTCGCTCTTTCAAACAATTTGATTGTAATTACTCGTCATTAGTGACACATTCCAACCACCTCCAGGCTTATTTCTCCTCTGCCCCTATCGTATCAGTCTCAAATCAATAGGGAAATGCACTCCTTAATTTGAGTTTTAACCAATCGCTCATTATATCAATCCCAATCTTAATTGACGTTAGTAGTTGCTTTTTCCGACACAAAGTCTTCTTTGCCATTACCATGCTGCATATCATATTCCGCTTCCTAAAATAAAATTGTACTTGCCAAACAATTGGCTGCAGCGTCTAATTTAAGAAAGCCATTATATTCACAAATTTTGCATGGTAGACCCTGATAGATAGCAAAGTGGAAATGGCGCAGTTTCCGATTTAAAATGTCAGCTAGGTGTTTTTATATTGGAATGGAAACCTAATACAATGTGCACATCTTATCGAATATTAAACATTTTCGTGTACTACTTCCAACAATTTTTTCATATATCCTTGGAAACCAAATATGCATCACTAATAATGCGGAATACTGCAAATAAGATAGAGGTTGATCAAGAGGAAGGAAACTGAGAAAAAGGGAAGCCACGCAAGGGAAGGAACGCGAAGGGGGGAAAAATTGCGCCGTATTTTATTAACGCTCGCGTAAGGTTGCATACATTAGGGAGGAAATTCATCACCCCGGGGAGCCAGAATTTGGGAGCTGGATGGTGAAGGAGACAACGGGAGTAGAACTACGGCGTAGGAAGCTGCGGAGAAGCCAAGAAAGTGTATCGCTCCTCGGAAGACTATAGGGAAGACAATGGAATAAATAGAGCGCAGGAACCAGGGAGCAAAAGAGAGAAAGAGAGAGAGGAGCAGGCCTTTGTGTTGCCTCTCGTACCTCTCTCTCATTCACCCTATCCCTCTTTCACCCTATATGGAGCCGAGGGTGTGGCGGAGTCTCTGAGAGGGTGGGGCCAGGGTGCCGGAGAAAGAGAGAGGGAGAGGGTGGGGATAGACCAAAAAGCGTGATGCATAAGTTATGAGTAATGCGGTGCCCTTAAAATGTATGGAGTGGAAGAGGGACGGAGGAGGAGAATGGGTTGGTGTGAAGATGGCGGCGTGGTAGAGTATAACTGGACGAAGTTCCGACGCCACCACCCAGACTCCACGGAGATGAAAGATAAAGAACTACCTACGTATAGTCACACTATATTTTCCGGGGGAAGACGAGACGGAGGGAACAAAGGTCCCACACGCGTTTCCCTTCGTCAATTCCTTACTCCTTCCGACATTTTTATGAGATCCTTTATTTTCTGCCGGGCTCATTCCCCCCGTTCTCCCTCCTTACTCTCGCCGCTGCCAGCGACGCGTTTTGAAAAGATGCTATGGGCTCAAGTGTCTTCAGAGAGTTCGCATTCGGATGCTTCGACGAGCGAGTAAATCACGCCAACAGGTAAGAGGTATAATCTTGTCTCATCCGATTAATATTAAGGCATTGTCCTTGGAAATTTGCAGTTGTTCACCATATCATCTCCCCTGATTTTCTAGAATGTCTTTAATAAACATTAACAGTCATGCATACAATACCTAATAATAGCTATCTATTAAGTCCTTATACTATGGTTGTATCTAAGCTGTTTTTTCCTACCACAAGTTGGCGTTCAATCGCTGTTATATATTCGTCTGCATCATATGATATGAAGAAGACATAATCTAAATTACTTAAATAAGCAGTCTATAACCAGCTGCATATACGTAAATTACTCAATTGTACGGTCTTGTGTTTTAAGAAAATTAATGATCTTAGTGTTAATGACATTATTTAACTAAGAAATTTCATTTTCGCAATTGAAATTAAATAAAAAATGCTTAATGCTTAAAATGAAATGCTTAAAAAATAATAAGTTACAGTTTTTGCAAAATTCCTTTATATTTGGTCGAATTCTAAGGACTTGGTTTGAAATGGGTATTAGACACAAACTTTTTACATTAAACATTAAAGGAGGTTATGTTTTTAGTTCACCAAATGTAAGAAAATGCCAATAGGTATAGTAAAAAAACAATTTAGGCCCAGTTTTAAAATTTCTTGTTAAATCTAATCGTTCGTTAGTATGTACCCTGACATAACGTGGAGATTACAGACTCTTTAAAATTTATAAACAAATAAGATTGCTCGTTAGTGATGTGTACATTGTAACCGTAGCAAACATTGTCTATCGGTCATTGGTCACTTTAACGGTTGGTTTTGAACTTAACTGCGACATAAAACTGATTTTAAGCCCTGACTAGAGGTTAAATTTAACCTTATGTTATACGAGTTATGATATTTACCTTAGATTCATCAGGAGCAGCTTGAAATTGCTTTGAGAAAAAAAACCGGTCCATTTGTTCCGCCACAAAAAAAACGACGTACACCATGTTCATGGTGGTTGTGATTATGTAAGATAGAGACCAACCAAAAAAAAACATTGCACAAGAATGCGAATGTCGAGGAGTTACATGTACCAAATGGTTAATACTGCATGTATGAAAATTTTCCATTTTCTCCACTAGCTACTTCCCGGATGGAACCCTGGATGGTAATTATTAAATATAATGACAAGATTATACCTCTGACACCTAGACCTCGACTATATTCGATTTTCATCTAACAAAGATCAAATAAGCATAAAAAGTCTAATAAAGGACATTTTTCCAAGCCACATAAAATTGAAAATATCAGTGATAGAAATGGGTAGGTAATGGTTTTAAAACCATACGAAATTGAAGATCATTTATTTACTTCATTATTCCACATCCACAATTACGGTTGAAATATAAACCTGAGCCATCATATATTATTCGCTCTCCGGTGATTTCTCCTATACTTTTTTCTTTTAATTATCATCACTCTATGATTTATAATCTTAATTTTTATAAATATCACGCTGGTTACACCAGTTATCATTCCCACAAACACTTAAGCTTAATTGGAAAAACCTATGCAAACAAATATATTGTCATGTTAATAATGACTTAAGAGTCCCATGTGAATAGTCTTACGTCTAGTAAAATCCGACACAAATATAGGGGACAACTACCAATAAAAATAAAAAAGTGGAATAAAAACGGAGTCAGAGGTTCCAAAAGTGCCTCGTTGGAATAGTATCCTTATTCTTACCAATTCCATTAACTCTTGAACAGGCCGAATGAAAACGATACAATTCGTACAAATTCATTTTTACTACCCAATTCATATGATGATTATTTTAGCTTAAACTGATAGCATTGCCAAATTTCAGCCAAACGACGGCCGTGAGAAAGGTAAAATAAAAATTCAATTTTATTCAACTTCCACAACATTACGCCTCAAAGATGAAGCTACTCAATTTGTTCATTTGTGGAATTTTTACGTTTCCATCTTGTGTGTACCAAAGAATAAATCCACCAGTTAACGGCTCAAGGTGTTTCTGTCAATAACGCTGTCAGTACGAAAGATATATTTTTGCAGCCTATTACCCTTGGCTATTAATTATACAGTCTTTATATTAATCCTCTGACTGTCACGAGAAAACTATGAAGGACTGAAACGTTTTATTGGCAAAGGATCAGACCAGGGCACAACTACATAACGGTTGTCATTTTAATAACAAATGGTTTTGATAAATCTGCCGAACGAAAATAGACTGTCGATGAATTTCATGTTCGTACGAAAAACAATGAACTAATATATAATCGGGTAAATCACCACTCTTCTGGGAAATAACTCGCCGGGTAATCGCTAGTTTGAAGTTGATACCAGAATTTAGACAGATAAAGAAGCAACTTCTTAAAATTGAGAAGACAAATTTGAAATGAAACAGATTCAACATTAATACTATGCATTATATTTAGGGCAGTTTTGGGACAGTGCCTTACGAGTACGAAGAAAAAGATAGCAATGCGAGAATTTCTACTTTCATAAGCCTACATTATTTATTTCTTCATTTCTACATTATCATTTTCTACCTTTATGCCTTCTCGGTTTCTCCCAATACACGTTTACCAAACGTTGTCCCATCATAGCCCCCAGCGGCCACCTGGAAACATTTCATACATCCACTCCCTCTACCTTTTACGGATATCCACCAGTAACTTCCTCTCTTCGCCCACCATATTTTAAACCTCGACATTTGTCTTCCTCTCTGTTCAACTCGTTTTCTCCATTATCTCCAACTCAAACATCTTAAAAGGCGCCAAACTACGCTCACCTTTTCGACTCAAAGACCAGGTCTCTCATCCATAAAGCACCAGGCTCAGGCCCGCAATATTAAGTCATTATGAATCTTTCTTCACATCTTCACTTATTTTAAGTACTCACTTTATTCCTAAGTACTCAATTCTTCTTGAAAATGCCTATTTTTCAAATGAAATTCTTCCCCTAATGTCTCCATTTTATGCTCTCCTACTACTACGATACTGCTGAAATTAATGAAATGGCCTATTTTACTTCCAACAAACTGTTTAACATAGCTTTCCTACTTCTCAAGAATCATTTTTTCATGAGGTTAATCTCATCTTCTGATCTCGTCTCTGATCCTAAAATCCACTCAATAACAACTGCAATCACTTGCTGTCATCTTGACCCTATTGGTTTCATTATTCACTATTACTTGCTCATCTCACCACTTGTTGTCCCAACTACAACCCTTCCCAAGCTACCCTTTATATATATCAAGCATATTTATATATATATATATATATATTCATTCAAACATAGAAATAGGTATAAGGAAAGGGGATAGGAAAACACATAAAAGGTGAACAGAGGACATGTGGGGAAGGCGGTTTTTGAGCAGATCACGAAAGTAAAAATATTTCCTTATCCGGGATTTGAACCAATCGAGTTCGGGAGTTACAGCAATGTCCCGAAGAATGGTTTCCCTTAGGCACAAGATGTGTCGGGACGGTTGCGAGGAGGTTAACGATGAGGAATACCCTCGTAAGACACATCGCCATGAGACAATTGGCCCCCCAAGTGTCAGGGCATTAGCAGGAGAGTGTAATATTCAGAAAACCACAGTTTATGGCATTCTTACAGAAGATGTAGCCATGAGAAGAGTGTGCCAAGACACATGATAAGCTCAACTTGTTTTGTGGCTGGGCGAAAGAATTATTTTGGCGAAGAGAAAATTATAATTAATAAATCGTGTCACGGATTGCTAAAACTGCATTTATTTATGAGAGTGTGCGGATAATAAATTAATAAATGGATTTCCCCAGGCTTTTGTGCAACTTATCAAATTTAAATCCGTTGAATCGGAGGCTTGAAGTGACATGGAGTGAGAATTTTGTGATTTTTGCTCAACTAATCCACTCTCCTACGTTTGCAAAGCGTGATTCAGTTCTGAATCTGCATTCATATAATATAAAGCAACTTCGATTGTCATGCCACTGCCCGTTAAATACACTTTGAATCCAGCAAAATATTCATTGTATATTTAATTGCCCAGAGAAATTAAATAAGCGAATGGAAATTCATATTCTACCGGGATGTTGGAGAGATGTATTTTAGCCTATGAATGAATTATCTACGGAATCGCCAATAGTAGCATTGAAAATAATTTTTCTTTTATTCCACAAGTATCCATATGGGTGCTTTGTTTTTGATTCAGGGAAATAGGTCACGTCTTCCAAATTTGTCTACCCAATATTGGAAATCCACAGTCAATGTTATTATGGTACACTATTATATATATATATATATATATATATATATTTATTTATTTATATAAAAATATATATACGTTTCGACGGCACCGCCGTCGTCAATACATATATTATATATTTTTATTATATTTATATACATATATATATATATATATATATATATATATATTTTATATAAATATATACATATTGACGACGGCGGTGCCGTCTAAACGTCAATATCTATTGTAAGTGTCCTTCATTTATGTTTCTGTGTGTGGAATATTGGTTATCCGAGTGTTTGTGTGCTCATGCGTCGCCGGAGAGCGTCTATTTCATGGATATGTGTGTGTGTGTGTGTATATATATATATATGCTTAAATCATCTACAGTGTGAGTGTCCTTTTACGTGTTATCTGTTTTATTCTGTGTTCTATTGTGCCGTCCAAAAGTTATATTGCTCTCGTGAGTACTTCCGCATCATATATATATATATATATAATATTATTACATATAATAATATATATAATATTAATATTATTATATATAATAATATAAATATTGGAGGATAATTTAAAATAAAATCCATTTAATTCAATTTGAAAGGAAAAATCTGATTGGAAATGTCTATTAAAATATATTTTTTATGCAAGGACATTTGGTAAATATTTTCTGGATCATAAACACATCCTTCCTTCGACTATTTAATACTCTAGCTGAAACGAAGAACCTTGTCCCGACCTTGTGTTCTCATCCTGATTCCATTTCTTCTTCGAGTCATTTTGGCATTCTCCTTTCCATTACTCCCCCGTAATTTATCATCTCCTCAACTATTAATTTTACCAATTTCCTCGGTAGATTTTACGTGAAAGATGAAACCAGCTCTTTGCCGTCGCGTAACAAAATTACCTTTGGCTTTAAATTCGTTCTCCTTTTGCCTTCGACATCCGAATCTAAAACTTAATGAAATGATCTTCCATTAACTCAACGCTCTGTGGCATAGAGTTATATCACCGATAAAAAGGGACGGGGGATGGAGAAAAAGTTTAAAGGATTGAATCCGCTTTAAGGAAATGTAAGTAGTTACCATTATTTACAGTTCGCGGATAAAATGAGAGTATGAATAGATTACAATATTTTCCATTTCTCTAATTTCACCTTACATGCCCACCCATCGCTCCAAGCATGCAGTGTGATATTTCAGGCGTCAAATCTTCTTGGAAAACCACAGACATGGGAAGGAAGTACCCACCTTCTACCCTATTTTGTGGATTGCACATGCTGTGTAGAGCTTAGCACGAGGTGAGCTCCACCTACATACATGATTTGTCCGGAAAATAATTGTACTGATTTTTTCCCGCCGCTCCAGGCGCGCCCAGCACCGCTCTGACGAGTTGCGATTGGAGGGGGGTATGTTGGCAAGCGACGCTGAAAAAGGCAGTCGGCTCTGAGCTCTGGTGTAGTGAGGAGCTCTGTTAACGCGAACCTCCACGCTCGACCCACGTCACGGAACGCGATGCCGAAGTTTTTGGAGCAGCGTTATTCCATCAAATTTGCGGTAAAGCTTGGGAAATCGTCTACCGAAACTGTCGGTAAGATTAAACAGGCTTACGGGGAGTCAGCCACGTCCATAAACATGATCTTTTGGTGGCACAAGATGTTCGTGGATGGCAGAGAAGAGGTCGACGACGAACCACGGCCTGGACGCCCATCAACGACACTCACCGACGAAAATGTGCGAAAGTTCGCGATGTACTGAACTCTGATCGTCGTCTTAGTGTTCGGATGATAGCAGAGCAGTGTAATGTGCCCAAAACAATAGTGCACGAGATTATTATGGACCAATTACAGATGCGAAAAATTTGTGCAAAGTTGGTGCCGAAAGTGCACAGTGATGATGAAAGACTCAATCTTTTGGAAATCGCGACACAACTTGCGGATCACTGAAAAAATGATCCACATTTTTTAGAGAACGTTTCTGTTCCCGAAGATAAAGAGGAGTTTGAAAGGAACGCGATACGGGACTTTGGACGTCGTCAAAGAGGCCGTGACGACGTGTCTTCGAGAGGTTCCCGATTATGCCTTCGCGGGAGCGTTCTAGGAATGGGAACGCCGCTGGAACAAGTGTATGGACTCACAAGGGTCCTATTTTGAGGAATATTAGCTTAAAATATGTAAAAGTGTAATAAATTTTTTTTCCTGAGCTCAGTACACTTATTTTCCGGACGAACCCTGTATATATCAAGCCGACCCTTTACTGCGTTTTTTTATGTAGATGCGGGCTAAATGGAAATTTTGTATGCAGATCTGAGATGACGTCTGTAGTTTTTAGGCCTATGGTTATATTCATGCCAGGCCAGTTATTGTCGATATTCAATATAAAATCTCCTTTTTTATTTACTACTCGATATTTCTATTGTTCTTCGACAAATCCGAAATAGTTTATATTTACAGCTGCCAACTCAATATTTTTTAAATTTTGGCAGTGGATATCGGACAAACATTCCTTGCGAAGCTTTATCTAAACCGTCTAGCTATGTTGACATTACTAACCAAACCACAAAAAAACTAAAAAGATTAAGTCACTACAAGGATATGCTTTCACAGAAAAATTTGCAGGCCAAACCTCGACATTAAATTTGTTGACCTTTTGCACAGTGCCGACAACTCTGCGCACAAAATCTTCAGCAAGCAATTATGGTGCATTGCCAATGAAATATAGCTTTGACGCAAGATATAAAATAAGAATATATATATATATATATGTATGACCGAAAGGAAAACAAATGAGGAAGTACTGGAGAGGGTGGTTGAGGAGAGGGGTTTGTTGGGAGAAATCGTATGGAGGCAGGAAAAATGGATGAAAGGCGTATTGAGCGGTAGTGGAATGTTGAAGAGGGTAATAGAGGGGAGAATGTTGGGCAAGCGAGGAAAGGGCAGCAACAGGATAGGGATGATGGACGGGATGAAAGGAGGAAAGAAGTACACAGAGAGGAAGAGGGACCTGATGTAGATTAGGTTGCTGGATTGGGTTTTGTTTGGAGTTACAAAATGTTTATTTGATAGTTGTATCCATCCAAAAATCTACCTTAACCGGTATATTACCTAATAATAATAATAATAATATATATATATATATATATATATATATATATATGTTAGGAATATGTCTATTATCATACACGTAGCGTGCAAGAATTTCCACCGCGTTTAGAAAATGTGTATTTTTTATTTCATTAGGGTGGGTAAACTCTTCTATGCAACACCGGTACGGGTTGAGTAGAAATACCAGAAATTGGTATACATATATATGTTATGTATTTTTGTATTAGGTTTAATGAACGCTGTTAAGAGAGCACTGCTTTAAAAATATAGTATATAATAATCTGTAATCCCACTGTCAATCGGTCTAATTTAAGAATAAACGAATAAACATACCATGATTTTGTTTTTTGTAACACCACTTAATGTATTAGAATAAATCACTCCAAGGTCCGGTTTCAACGACAAAGTCAATTAAATGATTGGATTTTTCTTTCCAATGTAATAACGGAAATTGGCCCTTATTTGTGTTCAGATTTCAAATATGATGCTCAAAAAATGTCTAAAAAAGATAGGATAGGTTTATATTAAAAATAATATTTGTGATTATTGATTGTTTGACTATTAGCAATTATAAAATAGATGATAGGGGGTCGAGAAATTGTGTCAGTGAAACCGGACCAGGTGTTGTTTCATTTATATTACATTATTTTACCCAGTGATGCAAAACAAACAGCCTTATGTGATGCCTGAAATTTTAAAATTCTTGCAATCCTGCACGCTGACCGCGTCACCAAATGAGCCTCACGTTAGTTCTCCTCTCTCCTTCCTCGTATCACCTACCCTTGCCTTCACAAAATCCGACAACCTTATTTTCACAGCCCTTCTCTACGTGACACAGCCTCCTAGATACTCCTCGGTGGACGCTCGCATTAGGAAAATGCCTGAATCCACCCACGCGTACAGCACCGCTTCTTAGACCCTCCGACGTACCAAGACCCTGGCGACCCTAGATCGCTCAATGGGAGGCGATGAGGAAGGTCCAGGGTGGCGATGGGACGTTACTGCTTGTCCCACCACCAAACCTGGATCTCCCCCAGCTTCCCCAATTCCTCTTTCTCCAAGGAATGAGCTTCAGGACAGAGGCACCAACTCGAAGACAGCTATTCACCGGCGGGCGATGGAGAGCGGAAGCGGATGGAGGGCGAGCGGGGGACGTCGTAGTCTACGCCAGAGAAAACCTGGATTCGACTGGAGATGGGTGGTTGAATCACAACTGTCTTGATTTCTTTTATAACCCACTCAAATGAATTGCTTTTCGCTTGAGGGAATGCTTTGGCAATATAGGATATAAACACACTTCACTCTGCCTCCTTCACCCCACAATTCATCCAATAGTCTTCGTAACGAATATAAGGAACTCTATCTTGCTGCCCAGCATTGAAATCAATCTTTGTTGCCCATTTGAACTGCGATTAAACTTTATGGTTTCAGTCTTCATGCCATGAAATTTGTATATATCTATTGCATGGGAAGAAAAACGGTACTTTTGCACGAAGTTCACTGGAATTATTAAAAATAAAAAGTATAGGAGAAAGTATGTTGGGTACGTGGAGTACAGGAAGAAAGATTGTAGTCTTGTCGCACAATATGAAGTCACGAAGAAGTAACGAAAAAAATAGGAAATAACGTAGGGTAAAAAAATGTAGTTCTCATGATATTTACAGGATAATATTCGTTATAGAACGCCCAAGACATTCAGTTAAAAGGCCTTTCATGAAATATTTGTACAATAAAAAAACTAATATTTTACATGACCTTGTAAATGATTGTTTAACAATAAAATTCCTGTATTTACGTCCATATCAGTAAAAGACTCCCTTTAAGTGAGTGTGTGAGCATTTTCCTCAGTTCGGTGAAGTTAACTCATATTATTTAGCCCGACCGCAGTTAATGAATGATCCTGCTTATAGAGACTTATCAAACCAATCTTAGGTTTGAAACTGTGGTTTGGTTTTGGCATTTACATATCCACGCTAAAACAGGAAATTTATATCGCAGAAATATTAAACGTTTTTACGGAAATCTACCGTTCTGCTAACCAATTTTCATACTTCGAGGAAAACATTTCAACCTTAGAACTGTTTGCTTTTATTAAACGCCAAGCATCACACCAATTTTACCTATAACACTCTAAGCTTTATATACTTCAAAGTTAAATCCGCGAATTTGCTAAATCCAACTTATAAACAAACATTTTCATAATCATTGGTTCATTCAGCAAAAGTATCTGAATGAAATTATGTGAATACGTAAAATAATTAAATAAGAAATGTATGAATTAATGAATACCACGAGCGTTTATTTTGATTCGTGCAGTAAACACACATTCAGAAATAATTTTCCTCGCTCGAATGTACTAATCAGTACGATGCACTGGCGGAATAAAATATATCAAATAAAGGGAGAGAAAAATTGTTCTGTAAATCCATTACTGTTACATATTTTTAGAGGTTAAAATATCTATTACAGAATTAAAGATTGTACCGAAAAATGCAAATGTCATGATAAGAAAATAAAACTCAACTGCATTTGAACCGAAAAAATTGTTGAACCAAATCAATTGTTGTACCCACACATGATGATGACAAAATCCTGTTCTATTTAATTTACTGTGTTGGAAACATGATATGCATTAAAAATTACTCCCTGATGAAGGAAACGCTATGAACTGCACGTGTAATCAATCACGGCTTAAGGCAGGCTTCACTAAATGTGTCAATTATAATTATGCTTAAGAAAAATTAATAGAATAGTTGCATTATTATAATATATCATTAATAAACCACATTTAGTGTAGTCAATGTATCAATTTGCCCCTGGTTTATGTCAAAATTAGTTTAAGAGAATTAAGAGAGAGGCACGGACTTATTTTACTGGCATTTGTAATAAAAAGGGAATCGCTGATGAAACAACCTCTTAATATTTCATCATAGAATAATTATTGAGCTTAAAATCGATTTTTAATTAAATTGTTTACCAATTCTTTACGGTGAAATATTTACACGAATATTAACGAAATACTATGGAACCACCAGGCGTAAACTGTTAGAGTTTTAATTTTGGCTGGGTCAAAGAAGAGGTATACTATTAAAGGTTTACTGGGAAAACTGCGGATTAAACCTTTCATAATTGACCTTTAGGACGAAATAGTACAGGTAAAATTAAATACAGTCTTCTCAGAGATTAAAAATAATCCAACAAATCTTCGCCCCGTTACAAAACCCCTCCTTTAAGTGGCCAAACGAAATGGACGCTCTACCCTTTTATCGTTTGTGATAGTATGTAGTGACAGTTTACGGCCCTGTTTGAAGAAGTTTTATACCTTGAACTCAGACCCTGCTCAATTGGGTAGAACATGGCATGAATAAACAACATGACCTTAAGATCACCACCCAAGGGAATATTTCCCCCTGCATAGATGGAGGAATCGAAGCATTGGACAGTAGTATTGATGGTTCATGTACCAAAAGGTATCCTGATTAGCCCCTTCCCGATTAGGAATGGAATTTTTTTGGAGCAAACCGCTTTGTTGGAGTTGGTAGCATTTTAGCACGTGATCTTAAATAGATCTCTTTCAGCATTATACTAAAACTTAAACGTTATTCCATTATTTGTTTCTGTCAAAATCCAAACCTTCCTTTGCCTTCTATTTACCATATTTTCAAATACCTTTTATTTTATCATGGATCTAATTTATATAAAAAGATGTACCTTGTATCTACTATTTTTCATCATAATTCTTTCCCATTCTCTGATATGAGTTTTGCCAATTTCAGCATACATTCCAATCTATAACCGAGCCCTACCTGTTCTATATCCGAGCAAAAAATTACATTTTCATTTTAACTTAAGAAATTAATATTATCTTTGCTTTCTACAGCAATAAACTTTATTTCAAGAAACTGTAAAAGTAACTTTAACGGAGTCACCCGCTATGTGTGCATTTAAAGCCCCAAAAATTTCAGAGTGTAAGAGGACGTCTCGGTAGCTTAAGTGGTTAAAGCACTCGGCTGGAAATCGAGGGATCCCGATTCGAATCCCGGTCAAGGCGAATGATTTTTACTCTCTGAAATGGCTGAATTATAAACTTTATTTGTCGACTAGTTTCGTTTACACTGTAACATCCTCAGGACTAGTTACACTGTAACATCCTCAGGACTAGTTACACTGTAACATCCTCAGGACTAGTTACAGAGGATGTTACAGTGTGAACGAAACTAGTCGACAAATAAAGTTTATTTCTGTAGAAAGCAAAGATAATATTATTTTCTTAAGTTAAACATGGAATTCTACAAAGTTAAGGCCTCAAACATTCAGTGCATTTTCATTTTATTTCAAAAATGCATAATTTTGCTCGTTAATCTATACTGAGGCAAACTACTACTAGAAGAGAGAGTGGGAATGGAGTGAGAATATCAATATGAAACCTTTAAAACATCTATATAAGTTTGACCTTGTGACACAAAAGGATGTATACATTTACTTTTACACACGTATCTCTATCATACACTTGGAAAATCCCTAAAACCCTCCCATACACTTCAACATTCAAAATATGTCATTTTACGGAATTCGGATGTCATCCTTCTTATTTCATTGCAGAGAAAATCACTGTCGAATCATCTTCATAAAGGCCAATATCAAAAAAGCATATGCATGCCGTAAAATATTCTCGAATGTAGTATTTCGGAAATTCAAGCAAACTACTTAAAAAGATAACCGAACTAAGGAAGCATTATCTAATATCTGGATAACTGTAAGAGATTTACGCCTGTGACTAAGTTATTTCTTATTTTAAATGACTGTACGAACATAGTTCAGCTTGGAAAAGTTTAATTATTATACATTAATGCCATTAAAATCAGGTTTTTCTGCCCACGAACTCGGGCCAAAAACGTCTACGCGTGAACCTAGGAACCAACCTAGACCTGCACCATATTTGAACTCGATCCGTACATTATCTTTGGTATACGAATAAAACAGAGATTGAGGGATTCCTCATGTAATAAAAAGGCTACGGTAGAAATGATTGATGCAGTTTCAAGCCATATTAGTGCCACTTCAACTGCAGAAATGTCACCAGAGACCTGTTCTTATATGAAACTAAAGAAACAGGACCCCAGAAAATCACGCATAAAGGATAAGAAAAAGAACAGAAAATTTGTCTGAAATGGAAATAAATCACACTAAAAGGACATCTTTCCTAAAATTGGGTTCTCATACTTTGCGAATACTCATGCGATCGACGCATTTATTACTCCTGTGCATTAAAATTCAACAAAACCTTAGGGTGACTTCATATTTTGGCCTATTTTATGGTTTCTAACTTTCTCTTTCATTTTTTTACGCAAAGGAATGAGTGTAAGCATAAAATATCTAAAAAGAGTAGATAATATTGCTTTCTACCTAACTTCCACTCACGACTTCCTCACGTACGTATTTCCTTTTCAGCTAAGAAACTCTCTTTTGCCCCCACCATCCACACCTTGCATGTTGCAGTCATGCGTTTCCTCTGCGGCAGGAAGAAATATCCCCCTATGTGCACAGTCACGGGACACGACAGGACGAAGGCGGACGTTATCACTTCCTTTAAGATCGAGAAAAACGCGACCTCTCTAAATATTGTGAGAACCCCGAATGTAGTAAGCGGAGACTGGGGAGAGGTATTCAGGGGTTTGGAGGACGAAGGATGTCCGAAAAAATAATGAATCGCCCTCTTGCACCCATATATTTCCCCCATTGTGTCGAAGACAATGTGTCTGCTCTGGGGATTCATCTACTCTTGATATTCGGTGGTCACGCGAGAGAGCACCGAGGAAGATATCGTGAGATGGCCGGGGAGATCGTGGATGTAATGGCGAGTGACACTCAAATGAATGCCAAATGACCTAGGAAAGAAAATAAAAGGCAAGCGAGATTGACAATTTTAAGCGACTTGGTTTTTTACAGTAACGGCGAAATAATTACATTTTTAAGTTCCTCGGCGGAATATGAAAAATACCTAAACCAGTCTACTCTTACCTGGACGTTCAAAATGAATAGTTGTTCCATGTTTCCCATTCAGCAGGAGTTGTGATGCAATTGGCATTTTCTTCCAGTGCACACACCATTAATGCAGATACTGGCCTATTACTAAAGCGCACACTATATCCAGGCATAATGTAGAGAAGCTCCGCGTAAAGGTCCCTAAACTCTTTTTGGTGACACGAAAGGATACGACACGATACAACATTTCTAGAGTAATCTGATTACCTTTCGTTTAGGATGCTTTCACAATAAGTATCAGAGGAATTGTGAAATATGTTAAAAAGTGGAAAAAGAACGGAAAGTTAAAGGAAATGGGAATTTATAAGCACGATAGGAGAAGAGAGAGGGTTGATGGGAGAAATCTAAACGAGGAAAGAAGGGTGGATGGAGACTATTTGAATTGGTGGTAGAATTTTGAAAACTGCCATAAAGGGGATTAAGTTAGGCAATCTAGGTATAGGGGAAAAGGAACAGGCATAGTAAAAGAAATAAGGGCGATAAGAGGAAATAAAGAAGAATTAAATATAGCATATGATATCACGTTGTATCTTATTGGACGAGAATCAGAAATTTTGGGTTTGTTAGTTTGTTCCTTCATTTAACATTTACTCTAAACAGTAAATTACCATAAAAAATAAAGGGTGTTACCCTGACAAAGATTATCTCATATAGTTACCTTATTAATTACCAAGAGATTAATTTGTAAGAACTACCGATATTTTAATATTCAAATACCTTTTCTTATGAGCCTTTGGGGAAATGCATAACTGTGGATATGACACTTATGACTCCGCTGGGAGTTTATAAGAGAATGCTTCAAGGGAAAACGGGGTAAATGAAAGGTTTCCATAAAGTTAAGCGTCATTGGAAAAGTAGAAAAGGGGCTATAGAAATGGAAAAAGCAAGCAAACCTTTCCCTTCAGCCTGGAGTTTATGGTCCCTTTGAGACTTCAGTGACATGGACATTAAGCCATACTATGTAACACTCTCCGGAGGACGAATTTCAGTTTTGTTTTTTGACCTATGGCCTACTATAGTTTTATTGTATATCTCCCGACATTGCCCCTTTGAAACGTAACTATACATTTCATTGGTGTAATTAATTAAGTTTCAATTCTGTACAAAAAGAACTATTATCTCAAGATTATCGATTAGAACATTTATTCCACCGAATCTAATACAAACAAAAAAAATGTCGAGACCGTAAAATTTATGGCATTTTTTCGTTTACACTGATTCGCGACCATAGCTACGTTCCTTGTGTTATTAAACCACCGAATCTAAGTTTAATTTCGCCTAAAAAACAATTCCTGTATTTTAATGTGATTGTGTTTAATAGAATTGAGTCTTTGGATATCATTTTTTTATCGGAGATCACCTAACTCAGGATTGGATAATTAAAAAAAAGCCATTGAATGTTTGCCCTGAAATATTTGTCGATTCGCGAGAGTATGCTCGAGTTATTCCCTGTGTTACGCATTAAAGTTCCCGTTCTCTTAGCTAATGAGTTAAAATTAGATGCTTGCGAGCGCTTAATTCCCTGAAACTCTACTGAAGATTAAAGGAAGTAAGCACGACTATATGAAGATTTGGGCAATCGCGGAGTTAATTTTGGATGATGGAGGGTATCCTTCACTCAAAGCTTCACTCTGAAATCTTGAGTTATCCTTAAGCCACTTACGCAGGGAGAGTTGCCACGGGTATTTTCGGCAGACACACATTATTAATGCACAAGTCAATGCATGCTTAGATTTTGGATGATTTTCGCATTTCCTAAATGAAACCTCACCAATTATGACGGAAAGCACTATGGCAAGAGAAGATGCACAATCAGCACAGAGCGTAGAACACTTAGCATCATGATCCTAATCGCGGGTATGTATTGCGAGGAAACGGAACTTTTGGGAATAAAAGCTTATCATGTTAATAATAGGTAACAGAAACTATGAGTAAAGATGTGTTATAAATGAATGCGCATACACATTTATACATTCAATACTGAACTACAAAACCGCTCTGATTCTAGGTATGATTAATGTGCCAAATCAGCGAAAGGCTATTAAAAAAAGCAAAACATGAATCATTTCCTTTTTTAAACCGTATGAGTGTGTCTGAGGTGATATTTGGAGTGAATGTAATTTTTTTAGGCTAATTACTGGCATAACAAATCCACGTACTGTAGCGGGCTCTAAGTATAACAGTCAGCCAATAAATCCGAAATAGTTGATGAGAGATGAAGTGTCAAAGGAAGTGAATAAAATAACATGTTTCTGAAACTACCGAGAACATAAATATCATTTTGATGATATCTCCACACGTGAGTAATTTTTCCATTTCTTCAACATTCAGGTAATTTCTAATATTTTATTGGACTCGGATCGAAATGTTCCCTCTGGGAGTCCTATTGAAATAAAGATAATAGGAATAGCACTTCTTGTTCCGCAGAGAATTTCGTTATCGTTTATCTCCATTTTGGGTATTTATGGGTTTGTGTAGTTTCGGTTATGTTATCTATATATAGCTATGTATATGGCTATCTACCTTCCTATGGACCAAGGGACGATATTTTATTAGTAATTATATACGTAGGGATAATTTTAAATTTATCTTTGCGTAGACTATCCCTCCACTAGATAAAAACAACCGATAATTTTCCGTTATTTCACTGATCAGCAGAACGGAAATTGTCCTTAAGATAACGAATATACGTTACGCTGATCTATACCTACATGGATGTCAATACCATACAATCAAGGCACTGTCTTTCAACTAATGATGTAAAAAAACATTCGCTCTGGACTCAATAGTGCAGCCTTGTTGGCCAATGGTGATATATTAGCTGCTTAGAGCTACATATTTGGTTTTCAATAGCTTCCTTACTACTTCTATAAATATGTGCTTTAATTTTGTTCAGTAGGGGTCCGTGTGTGCAAAGCAATGAATAAAAGTTGTATGGAGAATTTTGTATGAAGTCCGGCGTGACTGGCCATATATTTGCCTGGTAATTATGAATAAACCGCGGGAAACGCTCCATTAGATGTACTCATGGTCTACTTAACGAAATGGATGTGACTGAACGATATTTTGGAAAAATGTCACGATTGAAAAATATCCAGAAATGGGGCATAAAATAATATACAATTCAAGCGTTTCATAAAATTCACCTTTTATCATTTGTTGACTGCAAACTGCCACGAGCTTGCAAAGACTAAATTTTTTCTAAACCAGAATTTTTTTTCTGCTTTGACATTTCGCTCTATCTAATGAGTATAGTGTTTGGAAAATCCATGATACTCTCACGTATTATTACGATGATCGAGTCAGGTAAATGTTTCGCACAAGCAAACTCTCGACTTGGAAACAATGATATGGAGATCTGGGGGTCTCATGATGTTGGATCCTATTTAATGTAGTTTCCCAATTTCCACTAGAGGTCAGCCCCTATGCTTTTAAAAGCGATTAACCATAATTTAAGGGACTTATTAAACGTTCATAAAATAAATAATGGATGATATTACAATTTATTACATAAAATATAAATAATTTTACTCTTGATTTTATATTGTGACGATCTGTATTAGGGGATGAATAATAACGATCCGGTTAGTTTTTACCTCATCATGCATTAAGGAAAAAAATAAGTTAAATAAAGTGGGGACTGAATATATTCTATATCTAGATTTAAGTGCACAACTTTTCCAAACATTATTTTACGTTTGATTATTACAATTCTTCCAATATTTTTCAAATGTACAAGGAACGTAGCTACGGTCGTGAATTAATGTAAACAAAAAATACCGGGGCCGTAAACTTGAGGGTAGGAATTGACAATGCTGGGAGAGGATTTTGTTTTATAGGAAATCAAAGATGCCAATTTTTTGGAGAGGGCGAAGGATTTCATGTGATGTTTGTGTTAACTAACTAGGTGAACTTTTCCGTCGAATTCCATCCAAAGGTTAAATTCATGTTCATCCAAGACATTTTGTCAATTTAAGGTGGAGTTGGTATGCTTGTAATTCGAGTTTCGCTCTCTTGGAGAAGAGGTAGTGAATCTCGGAATTCAAAATGGTCGTTTTAATTTTGGAGTCGTGACGAGAAAATTGATTCTTTCCAAAGGTGGTTGCTGAGATGAATTTGGGAAGGACCCCGATCTTTTTGCAGTTTCTGAGAAAGTGTATGTCCAGGGAAATTTGAAAGAGATTTGTCTTAAGTCGGAAATATCTGTTACGTTCAGATGACATGGAGGCCATGATACAATTTAAATAAACAAGGAACGTAGCTACGGTCGTGAATCAATGTATACAAAAAATACCGGGACTGTAAACTTGAAGTTTACGGTTTCAAGTTTACGGTCCCGGTATTTTTTGTTTACACTTCCAATATTCTCTGAAGAAATCATTTTAATAAATTGCAAAGCTTCCTCGTGAGGCTAAAATTGATGTTTTTGCATACACTTCAGATAATATGACGTGAAATGGCACCTATAAAGAAAGGCTAAGCTAATGAAGAAGGTGGAGATGGATAGTGTGTGGAAATAACACGATGTTTATTCATAATATAGGGTAATCAATTCGTAATAAGGTACTTTAGCCTGTAAATGCGAATTTATATATTCGGATTGGAATAAATGTCTAATTCAATAGTAATATAAACATTACATTAAAAGCACTGTTTATGTTAACTTTGATACAGTAGCTAATAACCCTCGTATTGAATATATTTACGTATTCATTACCCCTTTATTTTTACTTGGTAATGATGCTACATGCCATTTATTTAATATCCTTAAAATGCCTCTACAACGTTTGCATTATTTTAAGGAAAGATAAGGAAGACTTGAGAATTCAGTAATATTACCGAAGCGTTCACTGAAACAAGGTTCCATAGGTCGAATATTTGTAAAATTATTTTACATAAATTCTGGGCAGTAAATAATTGGAAAATTAACGTTATGATTATTTAATGCAGTCATTAACTACCAAATTAATAATTAGTTAATTTAGCTAGGATATAAGGCGAATAATAAGCATTCGACAACACCATAAATACAAATAAAGTGAGATAAAAAGGTTAATCATATATATATATATATATATATATATATATATACCGATCCCGGATAAGGAAATATTTTTACTTTCGTGATCTGCTCAAAAACCGCTTTCCCCACATGTCCTGTGTTCGCCTTTGATGTGTTTTTCCTATCCCCTTTCCTTATACCTATTTCTGTTTGAATGAATATTTGTGCGCCGTATGGCGGGATTTTCAAGTTTGAATATATATATATATATATATTCATTCAAACAGAAATAGGTATAAGGAAAGGGGATAGGAAAACACAAAAGCCGAACACAGGACATGTGGGGAAGGCGGTTTTTGAGCAGATCACGAAAGTAAAAATATTTCCTTATATATATATATATATATATATACACCCCATTTTACTAAAAAGTAAAACAAAGTATCTATGTAAAAAGAAGGTATTTTTAAGTAAAATATCAAGCTGATGTACTTTTGAGCAGAAAATTGGGAAACTTGCTACAAATAATGAAAAGATTATGCACCTTTTTATGTTTTTAACAAATTCTCTTTGGAAAGGATATTCTGATTCCACGTGAACCATCAACATCCGAAAACTATATCCACCCCAACTAACTGTTTTGGGGCTGAATTATTCTAATTCGTTTGTATCCTGATTCCAAGTACTCCAATCGATAACTATTTAAACTATTATCTTAAACTTGGTTACTTATAAAATTCTTTATATTTAGGAGTGCGTTTTCCAAAATGGAAAAATCAATTAACGCAAGCAGATAAGCTTTTCAAATAGCAGTCAATATATAGTAATCGATTTTCCACTGCATTCACTTCAAGTATACTAGACACACGTAATACCATTTTGCAATTTTCTCATATTTGAAAATTACCTAAGTATTGCAACAGCTGCAGGCTCAATGCGGCAGAGTTTCTTGCACAACATGGACTAAAGAAAACTAGAGAAGGGTGTTGAAAAATTCTACTCATTGAGCGTGACATTTATTTTGAAAAAAAAAGTACAAACTTAGACCGCGATAACTTCAGCTGAAAGGAAAATGTTCAGAACTGATGAGTCACCCCATTGCAGTTGATAGAAATTTAAAAATGGCCACCGAATGGAAAGGAAAGAAGGAGAGGGAAGAAAAGACTGCTGATCTAAGTATCTAACCCCTTATAGCCAACCACCTCTGATAATATCCAAGTAGATTTAGAGATAATCTGCATAAAACGCTCCTAAGTTATCGACTACTTCCTCTTTATTTTTATTTTAATTTCTTTCCCACCAACCCTCCATCTCTCCGATACAGCGTCGGAGAGCAATTTTCATTTTTTTAAATCCCCTTTCCCCATTCTCCGCCCCCCACCAATTCAATTGGCTGCACGAACCGACCGCAGAATTAACATTTCTTTTTATTCCTTCATTAAAAATTAACATTTTCACTCAATATTCTCCCAACCGCATGCCGACAGGAACAACCTACCCAGGGATGAGTTAGAAAGGGGAGACGTTTAGTTCGAAACGCTATGTAGCCTATCAACATTTCGCATGGGAAAAACTACACAGTTTTACGAGTAAGCACATCCAAACGTTACCTCTAGCCTATGTACATAGATCAGTAGTGGTTCATGAAAACCTACCAGGAGGGAGAGACATATTATTGTATACTATCAAAAAATAATTGTACTCATACGTATCATTTTCCCATGAAAACAAAACCAAAATCGTACTATTTTTTAAACATTTTATAGAGAGCTATTCATTCTACAATAATTTATTTTATGCTCTGGGTGTTGAAGACATTTAAAATTAGATTTACGCATCTAAGTAATATTTATTTTTAATTTTACTGGAGCCCAAAATATTTCCCTAAGCGGGTAGAGGGGGAGAGGGCTCTCGTGTTCATTTCTCTCTCCACTCCTGTGCTGGACTCAGAGGAAAGAAATGGAAGAGAACGAGAGAGAAAGTAAGCCATGAGGCATTAAAATCATCTTTAAAAAAACGGCACGTTGATTAATAAATAAAGAGGACTCCAAGGATGAGATAAGTAAATCGATAAACGCTCTTCTACCCCCCAGCACATCCCTATTCTCTCACGAGCGCATTTCGTATCAACACGGATTTCCATGAGTCATAAAGAAAAGATATTTATAATTAACGGACCATGATTCACCGCCTTTATATTCTCAAACACACACACACAGACGGACACGGACAGGGAAAAGAAAGGGTGGTTCGTTTCGGGCATAAGAGAGCTCCTCCCTCCAACTCAAACCACCCAAAAGGTGCAAAAGCGAGGCGTAATAATGAAAAAACCGAGGGGAGCAAGAGAGGTGGTCATTTATTTCTTTTCCTCTCACAACTTGGCCACAGTCCAGGACGTTCTTTAAACTCACGCCCTCTCCCTCTTGTCTAAGGAGGGGACGGGAGTGGAGTGGTCGGGATCCAGTCGTTTCATAAGAATGCATGGGAATGGTGTTATGGGGGGGAAAAAGAGTAAAAAAAAACTATCGAATAACCTTTTATTCCACCTATCAGCTCTTCTTTCGTTTTCTTTCCGTCATGGGAGCCAATTTCTCCCCCCCTCTCTCTCTCTCGCTCTAGCCCACTCTACTTGGCAGCGGACGAGGCGATGCATTTCGACACGTGACCTCAGTTCACCTGGCAACCACACCACCCTGTCGCTTATGGAGCGCAGTGATAAAGGCATCCGGTGGGGGGAGGGGGTGGAGGGAAAAAAATCTTTTCTTTATTATTTTTTTAGCAGACTCTCTCGTTCCCTTTTCAGATTTTGAACCACACGCTCTTTTATGGTGCAGTTCCATAAATCATACCCTAAATTCCGCAAAATCTGAACGAAATCCATCCTGAAGTCAGAGAGGGTACCCTAGAGCCTCTGACCTCACTCTCAGACGCCAACGAACAATTAGAAATGCATATCTCGTTTAGCGTCCCAAAGTTTATTGCCAAATTTTATGGAGACCATTCATCCGTTCGCATAATTGTTTATCTGATAAAGAAAGCCATATTGTTGGGACGTTAAAGTTTTAATAGCCAGCCAGTCAAGAGATCCCAATCATCGTGGTGAGCATCAAAAGGGTCAATGCCGCAGGTACACGAATGATAAAAAAATCGTTAAAAAGGTAAACTAATGTTAGTTTATTAGAATAGGGAGACTAATTTAACATCAAATAAGGAGTGCAACATTAGAGAAGGCATAGGTTAACGTTTTTGGTCGTCGATGGATGGCGAAATACGTGAAAAATAAATTAAATACCTGACTCACGCCCTTACACAGTTGTCACTTTATACTGCTAATACAAATGTAAAAAAACAGAAAATATTATTTGCGCTGACATTTTTCATTTAGGCGACGAAGGGTCAGAGAGAGAAAAGTGAGCAATAACCTGGATATCTACCTCATGTAACTCTTATTAACCTCAAGAAAAAGTGTGATTTTGTCTTTTCAATCATACCCGGATGTGGATTAATGCCAAAGATATAATGTAAGACACTCATGCCATTTTTCTATTGGAAGATGTATAATGTTCAGTGAGGAATGAATGTCCATACATTTTTATTCGCATACTATACTGTAAAAGGCTGTAATTTTATATTATTTTATTAGCATAATATGCATTTTCGGGACAGATTCCATTGAGTTGGCTCCTATATTTCGTCAGTGGCATGCAATACAAGTTAAATAAATTTAAGTTGAGTAATGGTAACCAAGCAGGAGGATAGACGTAGATTGGAGGCTTTTGAAATGTAGGCATGGAGAAGAATGGAGAAGGTGAAATGGACTGAAAGAAAAACAAATGAGGAAGTACTAGATATGGCGGGTGAGAAGAGGGGCTTGTTGAGAGAAATCCTATGGAGGCAGGAAAAATGGATGAAAGGCGTATTGAGCGGCAGGGGTATGTTGAAGAAGGTAATAGAGGGGAGAATATTAGGCAAACTGGGAAAGGACAGGAAAAGAATAGGGATGTTGGATGGGATAAAGGGTGAAAGGAAGTACACAGAGATGAAGAGGAACCTGATTTAGGTTGCTGGATTTTGTTTTGTTAGGAGTCACAAAATATTTATTTGGTGTATTATTAGGTAATCTACCGTTTAAGGTAGGTTTTTGGATGGACACAACTATCAAATAAACATTTTGTAACTCCTCACCTATCGAACTAATCTATATCAGATCCCTCTTCATCTCGGTGTACTTCTTTCCTCCCTTCATCCCGTCCAACATCCCTAACCTTTTCCTGTCCTTTCCCAGTTTGCCTAACATTCTCCCCTCTATTACCCTCTTCAACATTCCACTACCGCTCAATACGTCTTTCATCCACTTTTCCTGCCCCAATAGGATTTCTCTCAACAAACCCCTCTCCTCACCCACCATCTGTCCATCTAAAAATCTACCTTAACCGGTAGATTACCTAAGAATATAGTATATAATGTTAACGATGGTGGTAACATACTATTCTGTATTAAATGTTTGCTGCCGCCAGGGTAAATCATCATTCGAAGACTGTTTTATTTAACAGAAGGTAGTCTATTCGATCCTAGAATGCACGTATGACTTGAAATTTTTAAAGAGAAAAGAGCATTTCAAGTGGAAGGTGAATCAAGAGTTCCATTCAACACTTTTACAAAGGTATACTTTAACAGTGTTGCCACTACTATGGAAGAAGATCGTCGTATAACCTTAAAAAAACTATCGGAAATATTGAGAATTTCATCCGAGGTCACTGACACGTTGGTAACGGTAAAATTGCACATGAGACGTATTTGCGCGCGGTAGGTTCTTCATCTTCTCTGTAGTCCAGACTTGGATCAATGTAACATATTCCTTTTCCCCATTATGAAGAAACAGCTTTGTGGAAAGCATTTTTCACAATCGGAAACAGGCGTAGGATAACGGAACATGTTTAAGCTTTCAACGACTGCCGCTCACGCAATACTGAAGTCAAATCAATGAAACCAATACCACATATACAATATCCATTTAGCTAAAAATATACTGGTAAAATAATCTTTTTAAATACATAATAAAATTTATGATAATTATATTGAAAAACACTTAATATTTTTTGACAGATTGCCTGTAAGACATAGGATTTGGAAGTACGGTGGATATTAATAACGCACTAGAGTCTATAAAGCATCAGATAATATAAATATCTAGCCTTATAAATATTTTTCTCTTAGGTCACACACATTATGGCTAACGTACGGTCACATAAAATTCCAAATCTTTCGCTCCGTTTTCCCCATTTGTCTACCAGCATTTCCAATAACATAATGGCCTTTTCATCCCATTAGCCTTTTAGTATCCGCTCCGTTTACTTTTTCTGTCATCTTTTCAATCCACCGACACATCTTCCTCTCCAATCCCACTTGTTTCCGAAAGAGCGGAAATGAAACTCATTTTTGAAGAAAGCACCTTAGCATCAACAGATCGTCGGATCCATCATGGGCGACTGTCAGAGGCTCGAGGACAGACGACAACAGCCTGCCATGCACAAGTGGATCTCCCGCCAGATTTAGATTTGGCGAAATAGAATCTGTCAGTTCGATGCCCCACGATGGTGGTGAACGCCTGCGGAATTAGGTGGATCGCAGAGCGCGAGATGTGATGACCTCGATCACTTATTCCAAATATTTTGACCGTTTCGTCCACGCATGTAATCGTGCTCGCTCATTTTGACGGACACACACAAAATTACATTAGCTTTTGGAATCTGTAAAATTCTTCAAAGCCCACTTTTTTGTGGATTCCACTAAACGTCCTTCGATCGGTCATTACCGAGCGGAGAATATTCACAGGAATTGGGTTGAGGAGAAGTTCTCAAATGAAAGGTCGTCTTTTGCGTGCATCACGTCCTGCCCTACGATATAATCGATACATCGGAATAACCACCATTCGATTCGCCACCGAAGTGAGTACGACTGTTTCAACCAAACTGACTGAGACAAGTAGACTGCACAAATTTTATATATCGACTGTTTCGAGTATAAACTTAAGAACTTGGATGACTTAAATTGCTTATAAATATATGTAAATATGAAAATTATATTATAACTAATTATCAAAAGAAAAGTCTCGCGAAAACTTATAAGCGCCGAATGATTATATCTAAAACGGAATGGTATTTATGGATGGCTTCTATATACCTCTGTCCCAGGCAAATCTTGGCCTGCATTTCATTTGCATCTCAGAGCCATTAATCTCTTTCGATACAAATCTGATCTAGGCCGGGCCAAGCCTACATCACTGCCGAAAATGGTGAATGAATGATAAACTTCTCCCTCTTACATACTTAATTTATTTTACATATCATCAATAAAATCCTTTTAAAAGGTTATTTTTCTTCGGATGTCAAATAAAAGATAGTTTAAAAATGAATATCTTTTAAGTTTATTCATTTAATCTAACGTCATTTTGTTCAGCAGACATTCTGAAGCGCCATCATAATCATCGTCGTTGATACAGCATTCGAAAATTAGGGATGATCTTGGACTCAAATTCATGATAATTCCTAGGGTCAGCTCTAGGTATATTAAGATTCTAGTGGCACGTTTTTTTGGCTACAACACTTTCTTTGTGCTTTAGTCTATATCTAGCGCTTTAACAGGGAAAGAAAATGCACTCATTTCTCTGAAGGTGTGAATTACTCCCTAATTATATACACCCCCATATATACCCTTGGAGCGTATCAGTACGGATTAACCTCCGGTCTGGCTGATTAAAATAACTTTCTAGTTGACTATAATGGTACCTACGTGCCTATATAAAAAAAACCATTATTAATTTTGTATTCATGACATTGATTCCATAGGCATGTAAACGAACCTAATGCCATGTCAAACTGTGCTGTGATAAAGTCATTGGCAATGCGGTGATATCATTGATAATGATATGATGCATGAAAAAGGAAAAGCACCGACATTGAATTTTCACGATGAAGAAAGCCTATTTAATGAAAAATATCATCATTCCTAACCAAATCCACAGATACTGTTACACTTAAAAATTCAATATACGAGTATGTAATTGCTCGATTTATTTCCCAAGTACTGATCCGTTAACAATAGGAAAAATAACTTAGCCTTCATCAATTATATCCAAATGTTGCTCTTTGTGTGCATATTAAAACCAAATAAAATGAGATGCGACGCATGGTGCGTAATCATCGGCGTAAAATTTAGTATTGAATTATGAAAAAAAATGTGTTTTAAATGACTGAAGTACATTGAAATAACGCTGCACAAATTCCGTCAAAAGAGTCGTACATCACTGGAAAACTATCAACCAATAAGGAAAATAATGCAGGGTGCATCTTCTATGTCAATTTTATGACCTCATCGGTAAAAGAACAACGTTATGATCTGAGCTACCGAACCGAAAATTACAAATAAAATTATTGGAGTAAAAGTTGCGTCATCAGAATATAACTGCGCGTGAGTGAAACATTTACTGATAAAACACAGGTACCTTAATAAAATTGGTCAAAGGCTTAAATTAGAAACATAACGATGATTCATATTTGCTTTTAATGCTGAATGACCAAACTAAGAACTCACTCACGAAGAAGAGGTAATTACTATGTTCAAAGAACTTAAGACTGGAAACAAGGAAGCAATTCGTCAAGACTTTCGTGTGGAGAATGGCACTCTATGGTTCCGAGACTTGAAACATTGGAAAAGTGGACCAGCGAAGAATAGAAGCCTTTGAAACATGGTGCTGGAGGAGAATGCTGAAGATTTAATGGGCAGACAAAGTAACGAATGAGGAAGTATATATAAGAGCAGAAGTGAATAGGATCATAGGGAGAACTCGAGGGCAAAAAAATAGATAGATTGGACATAAATTGAGGCACAATGGATTGATAAGGCATATAATCGAAGGAAAAATAGAAGGGAAGATTCCAGGAGGAAGACCAAGAGCCATGTACATAGGACCACTCAAGAAGGACGTAAAGCACACAGGGGGTATCAAGGATTGAGGGCGTTGACATTAAATAGAGTAGAATGGAGGGCTGCAGTAAACCAATCCTAGGATTGAGATACTGATGATGATGACCATATGAGTTTAACAACAAGGCAGTTTGTAAGCAAATTTATTGGTTTTAATTGCATATTAGCATAGAAAATAGTTTTACTCTTAAAACCAAAGTTAAATCCTCATATTGGCGAGTTGTAATCTGACCCGGGGTTGAGGATTTATTTCAATGTCGGGGTTGCTATAATGAAAAATATTTTTCATCACCAATGATATCAAAAATTAATATCTGAAAGTAGTATATGAGTATATGGATAGCTGATGCATCAATTATTTTAGTATTTGATGCGCTAAGTGAGATATAAAATAAACGCTTACTGTTAAAGCATCATAACAGTTCGGAGGATTCATTCGTAAAAGAACAGATTACATTTTACGAAAGTGAACATTAAAAAACATTACCATTTCTGAAAATGGTGCTTTCTTCCCCTATGAGCATTTTGTTTTGATGTAAAACACACTATACCGTACACAGAAGATGTGGCGGAACATGATTCCTTATACTCCCAAGAAAGAGTGAAGGTAAGACAAGGGACTATGCATTGACGCTCAATACTTTCAGTTAGGCAGATCAAACATTTAGATTTAATCAACTAATAATAATAATAGTTTTTCTACTCTGGCTGTGATGAATGTTTGTGTGGAAATTACAGAACGGCCAGTTAATATAGCATCTCTCCCTTCATTCCACGTATGTGTAGATTGATTGGTAACTCTCCAAATAATTTTAAATCGAAACTCGATTGTGCAGTCCTGGGCAATTGGGGAAAAATTTTATCATTTTCCTTCTCATGACTGCCATCAAAGTCTGTGGGAAACCTTTAGCAGCTTCCATATCCATACGTCCTAGAGCGTCAAAAAACAAAACACTCTGCGACAGCAATGATACTATTCCTTCTGCTATTTCAAGCCATGGAGAATCGATAACGTTGAACTTTTCGAAGTTTCGTTCTTTAAATGCACACATGAATAACTGACAGTAGAGAAAACTAGCCGAAAATGAAAATAAACACACGGTTGGAGCAAAGTTCAATAAGGTGGACACATCTCTTGTTAGTCATAAATTAGGAGGCTGAGGGCATAAAATAATTTACCGAGAAAATACAGTTTTTCAGTTTGAGGATCAATTCGGCATTCGTTGTTGTTCAAGAAATGACAGGAATGCGAAATTATAGTTAATTTATATAAAAAATTTTCAGTGGTTAAAATCATAATTTTAATTCACCGAAAAATGTATAAAGTTATATATTTCTTTATTATTGCATTACATGCGAGTAAATATGGGATATTTAATTAACTTTTGTCCCAACCATCCTATAGATACGTGACACCACATTGAGCCACCCTCCACACCGCCAGCCCTGATTTGACCTCGATAACTTTTTTCGTCACTCTCGATGTACGCCATCCGAGTCTCGGGGTCATGACGAAGGAGGAGGAATATTCATGGATGGAGAGGAATCCACGCCAACATACCTCGGTTTTCATTGGTCGAAGAGCGAACGGAAAGGTTGAATCCTCCTACGCGTGGGTGGTGGCGATGTTGGTTCACTTCGAGGGATATCAGGAGGAGAGCCCCATAACGGGTCGGAGTCACGGGATCGAGCGTGAGGGTGGGATGGTTAGATGTTTGTGCGTGGGAACTGAAGGTTAAAAGTTTGACTGTCAGTGTCGTATCCTGCACGTAGGTCACATCAAGACTTCGTAGGGGCGGGTAGGAGTTGGGCGGTAATTCCCGGAGATTGGTGGGAACTGTGCTTGAAGCCGGGGTGGAGGGGGACGGAGAGGACTGAAAATAGAACGGTATCATGGACGCTAAGGTATTGATGGGACGGCTTACGATAAAAAGGTACGTAGCACGGCAAGTCCAATTGGTGTACCAAGACGAGGAATTAATAGCGGGTGCGGTGATGAATGACATGAGTTTAATAAATAACAGAAAACATAGAAAACTCATAGGGGAAAATAAAACTCAACTTTACATTTCGGATCAAGGGAAGAAAAATCATGTCTAATATATTACCTCATTTAGATTTTCTAACCATGAACAATTTTGAATTTCTACTGTTCATCATTTTCATCAAACTCAAGAGACAATGCAAGAAACTGTACTTGTTTTTTATTTTGTGTTTGAAAATAATTTGGAATGTGACCACAAATTATAAATTGTATTTTACACCACAATATATTTGAGAAATTTTTATCTGAACATATAATCCCTCAAATAATTCTTTTTAAATGTTTAATACCGTTAATCTTACTCTTAATAATACACCATGGCCATATAATTCATACATGTGTCAAGAGATTGAGTTTGAACCTCATGCTACAGCAAAATCTAAGAAAGCTAACGCCTTTCTTTCTAAAATGTCTCATTTTTTTATTTAAAATCATTATATCCCATTTCACATTTACTTCCAATATTTGTGAGAAATTTCATGTTATCTTATGCCACTTCACTCGAAAAATTTAATTTTCCTCAATGAAAGGTCCAAAAAAATATTTTCGGCAATGTAACCAGGCAACATATACTCAATTTCCCAATGAGATAAAATATTGGTGAAAAATGATGGTGGAAAATTGAATAAAAAACAGAAAAAGGCAAACAAAACCAAATCGATGCCATTCTGTTCATTAATATTTGCATCGAATAAAAATGAAGATTTATTTTCACGAAAATATATTAAAATGAAATTATTGAGGCAAAGAAAATACCAATGTGACATTTCATCATATAAAACAATGAAAATCAACATTTATGGAAAGAGTTTTCAGTTAAAAACTACGAGTAAAAACTCGTAGTTCACTGAAAATGATCCAATTGTTAATTAAAATTGAAATTTGGAATAATGGGAACACTATATTAAAATTTTTAGATTATGGGCACAGTTCTTTTCAGATCAATTAAGAAAGGATGGACATTGGATTACTGTGGTGGACTCGCGTTGGAAATTATATTACAATTGAAAAATTCCTTCCGGTTTACTCTACTTTCTAGCACAACCATTTTGCTATATATTTATATATATACCTACGAGGCGTGTTCATAAAGTAAGACCCGTTTGGTCACAGGAAAAAATATACTCAAATGAAACACATTTTATTGGCACTTTTAGTTAGCTACAAACCTACTTCACTTATCTACATAATCGCCGTTCACTTCTAAGCATTTTTCGTACCGCTGCACCAGCTTCTTTAACCCCTCTGCATAGAAACTCGCCGCCTGAGGGTTGAACCAATCGACAACGCCATTCTTGAGTTCCTCTTTGGTTTCGAAACGTTGTCCACCGAACCACTGTTTCAAGTGCAAGAAGAGGAAGTAGTCGCTGGGTGTAAGGTCAGGACTGTACGGTGGGTGCTTTAAAGAGTTCCCAACGACCCAAAAACTCTCGTCCACTGGACATTCTTTGCTCTTTGTGGTGGTCGGTGAGCATTTTCGGTACCCACCTTGCACGCAATGTGTGGTATCCGAGGTTTTCCGTAACAATATTGTAGACAGTAGTGCGTCCAAGTTGAGGAAATTGTTCAGCCAGGCCATTAATTGTCAATCGACGATCACATCGCAGTTTTTGTTCCACTTGCGAAACAATTTCATCGGTCAGAATACTGGGCCTACCACTTCGCTCTTCGTCATGGACATTTGTTCGTCCATTTTTAAAATCACGGCACCATTGTCTAACCTTTCCTTCACTCATAACTGTAGGTTTATAAACTAGGCATAATTCCCGATGAATTTCAGCAGCCGACAATCCTTTTGCATACAAGAATCGTATGACAGAACGCACTTCACAGCTGGCGGGATCTGTGTAACTTTTCCTTCACTCATAACTGTAGGTATATAAACTAGGGATAGTTCCCGATGAATTTCAGCAGCCGACAATCCTTTTGCATACAAGAATCGTATGACAGAACGCACTTCACAGCTGGCGGGATCAACGATTGTCGCGGGCATTGTTGTTTGCATGCACGGACAAGCAAACGACTTCTGAAACAAAAAAATGTTGCTATAGCTTCTCAATGAATCAATAGATGGCGCTTCAGGAGCAAAACTGTGTTCTGAAGCACCAATATTTAAATATAAGCAAACGGTACTTACTTTAAGAATACCCCTCGTACTACACACACACGTTTATATTTTCACATAATTCCCATGGACTACAACATTGACATGGTGAAATAATAATAATGAAACGTCTTTATTGGGGTGATGTTGAGATCAGATTGACCCTTTTTCCACCTAACCTCTCGCCATTTACATGAATAAATGGGTCATCAACCACTACAATGGAGAAGGACTTGTGCGTTCGGATTACCCTCTGTGCTGGAGGAAGCAAATGGTATTTCCTTCTAGAAGGGTCACCCATGCTAGACAGATCAAATTTAGACGAAAAGTAGTCAGCGCAAATCTTTTCCTCAGTGAGGCGTCTGCGAAGGCATGTGGCCCCAGGGAGTGAGGCTGTTAGAGTGATTGAGTGACGTTAAAGACACTATTCAGTTAGGAAACGGGAGACCACCTCAATTTTGTCCCAAGAAACAATGATGGACATAGATCCGGTAATGAATCTTTACAACTATGGCATTCGGCCTAATGGGTCGTTAATAATGTCCGATAGCGGGAGAGTTATATTTCTACGTTTATTATTTCAGGAAATCATTAAACAGCAAAAAAGAGAGCACTATCACAGAAGACACAACAGACGACCAAACCAGTTAAAATAGCTGCGTTGAATATTAGGACCAAGTTGAGAGCAGGGAGGTTAGAAAATATAAAGTAATTGATGTAACCTGGCAATATATTTTTTAGAGTTATATAAGGTGAGATGGAAGGATAGCGGGTACTACTGGAGCGCAAGTTACAGGTATACCGGAAGTGAAGAGCAAGCGAAGGAAGACGATTGGGTGAAAAGGTAGGAAAAACCATAGTAAATTGAGCTGGAGACCAGCAGAATGTTATTAGTAGAAGTAAAGGCTAAGCCAACAAAATTGGTACCTCGGTGGGCGAACGGAGGGAACAAGGAATTACAGCGAGGAGATACCAAAAGAATTCTGTAGATCGTTTCATCATAACGAGAACTTAAAGAGGAGGCTCAATAAAGCTTTGATATGAAGCGTGCTTTTGTTCGACCCAAAAGCCTGCTCTTTGAAGTAATATGGCGGGAGTAGATTGGATAATTTCAAAATATAAGTTTGTAGACGATTGAAAAAGGTAAAATAAACAGAAAAGAAAACAAATGTGAAAGAACTAAGCAGAGTTGGGAAAGGATAGTGTTGTTGGGAGAGGTCCGAAGAAGGCAGTAAGTATAAAGTTCAGAGCTATTTGATTGGCAATTGAATACTGAAGACTGTGATAGAGGAAAGGTGGTCATGCTGTGCCTCTTTTCAGCGCGGCTAAGAAATGTTGTGGTGCTCAGGTTGTTTCTATCCAAAAACTCCCTTAATCTTAAACGTTATGTTAAACCACCAAAAAATGTCCAGCACTATGGCAAATACCTTAAGGAAGTTAATTTAGACTTAAATTCATACTTTTTTCAGCCAGTTTCAGTTTTCATTCTACATTGAAGAAAAAAATTTCGCCATACAGCATGAAACCGAAAATCGAGAAAATTCTGCCACTTAAAAATAGAAAATTCGACTTCCATTTTAGTTCAAGCAAAGTTTTTGGCATCTAATCCGCTCTTCTAAAGCTCGTAAATGACATCCACCGCTCTGTTTAGAAACTAAGGTGTTAAGTTCACAGTATATAAGCATATTTAATGAAGTTTATCTCATTTCTCTCGAACGCTCCTTGTAAAAATAGCGTCCTTACATTTGTCATGGACTGACAAATGCCATCCTGCGTCAAACACCTTTACGTGGTCCAAAACCTCATATTAATACACATATACATACATGTACATCTCAGTGGAAACAGAGACTAACGAAATACACAGGGTTTTAGTTAATTAATCACTATTTTTTTAACGTATAACCTGTCTTCATGGATTAATCATAAAGTACAAAAACACTTTAGAAACATATTAGATAAAATAAAACCACAATTTTTCTGGAAAATGTCACGAAGAAGGTATTTTCATACCCTATTAAAGAAATGACAATGATTGTCTCGGTAAAAAGGAAATTATTTGCTTCAAAGGACTTCATGACTACAACGACAATAAATGATAAGTTGAACACGATAGAAAAACATTCGGATCGACAGCAAGCTGAAACTTAAACTACAATAAACCTTTTTTCCGATCTCAAAATTTTCCCACCTCATCCCATTATTCCCACAGTTACTAAAGCAAGTTGCAGGTCTTCGCACGTCATCGAAGTAACTCTAATAACTCTTCTCTACTTCATCGATTCTGGTTAACAGTAAAATACGAGAAAGAGGAATTTATGAGCTAAAAAGGGGCAGAAAAGGGTAAATAGGAATACGCAAGTGCTCGAGGAGACGGTGAGGGAAGGTCGATATGGTAGACACCGCATTAACTGCAATCACGAAGAGCGGCTGGCTATGCTCCCCAAGGCAACCAGATAATCTGTACCAATAAATAAGGTTAGTTGAGCTCTATACCAGTTCAAATAAAACATAAATCCAATGCCTATTCATACCAGGAATAGCTAACCTAAGCGTTATTGTTTACCATACCTGATTACAGCTGCATCATATTCGATGACACAAATGAGCTTTTGAATGAAAAATTAAAAAGAACATCTAGCTTATGACCAAGCTACATTTTCCACCGCAATAAGTGCATATCTCAGATAATTTAACACAATTCAAATGAAAAAACTTTTTGTGTGAGAGTGTGCATGTGTGTGTGTGAGTGTATACTTGTATAACCTCATAAGAAATGTACGTTCAGAATTGATTAAAGTAATTCTCGTGAGTAATTCTTTTTAAACTTTCCCTACTGTTCCATATATGGTAATTTTAGTATTAACCAATTGTGATTAACATTAATTACAAATGAAATTACTGATATATATATATATATATATATATATATATATATATATATATATATATATATATATATATATATATATATATATATTCAAACTTGAAAATCCCGCCATACGGCGCACAAATATTCATTCAAACAGAAATAGGTATAAGGAAAGGGGATAGGAAAACACATAAAAGGCGAAGACAGGACATGTGGGGAAGGCGGTTTTTGAGCAGATCACGAAAGTAAAAATGTTTCCCTATCCGGGATTATATCCCTAATATATATATATATATATATATATATATATATATTTATATATATATATATATATATATATATATATATATATATATATTAGGAAATCTACCGGTTAAGGTAGGTTTTTGGATGGACACAACTATCAAATAAATAAATATTTTGTAACTCCAAACAAAACCCCATCCAGCAACCTACTCTACATCAGGTCCCTCTTCATCTCTGTGTACTTCTTTCTTCCCTTCATCCCATCCAACATCCCTATCCTGTTCCTGCCCTTTCCTCGCTTGCACAACATTCTCCCCACTATTACCTTCTTCACTTCTACTCTGTTACCTCAGAATGTAATGATGTGATATATATATATATATATATAGCTGACATATATATATATATATATATATATATATATATATATATATATATATATAAATTTGTATTTTTAAACGCCGTGAATACCAAAACAACTCTGTAGCGATTACTATTATGATCAAAAGGGACGGGAGACAAAGCAATGGACTGTTACATCAACTTATACATACTTTAAAAACCAACTTGGATACTGTGCACGTCATGTAAAATAATTGAACTTTAGTATTTTTTATCACCGAGCGAGCCACCGCTAAGGTGTATGGCAGGAGGTGAATGCACACCTGACCAATTTTAAAACACAAATACGAGTACTTTATCCCCTAGCTCGTTCGGAAGTTATCCTGATCCCATATTGTTCGTGAAAAAATGACATCTGAAATCTGTCTTCTCTACGCTTATCCTCTGATTTTATTAACTTGATCTCTCCTACCGTAAAGGTTTTACCTCTCCTACGAAGTACAAGATTTTACTAATCCAACTCTGCTATGCTACACCCGATTCAATTCGGCAGTCGGGTACGTACAGGTTCGTGAAGGAATTTTTCTTTTCTCGAAAATTTATCACTACGTACTTTTTTGGGTAAAATAGGCGGGGGTTACGTATCCACATTTCATTGCACTATAACTTCTACTCACACAGAATTCCTTTTACAGGAATATAAAGTAAAAGACGAAACTAATTCATGAATTTTAGTAAACATTAACCTCCAAATAAATATACCTTATTTTATTTCAAATTAATCAATACCATTCACAATTACGTACCTCAGAAACGACATATGCCCAATATGAGTGTTCCACTTAAGTAGCGATGAAGGATCAGAGGAAAAATGCTATATATAGTACTATAATATCGCTTTTAAGTATAGTAGGGATTTCATTCTTACAATTATCGCACATGACCGATGACTGATGTTTAAAATCACGATCACTTAGAAAAGAAAAGGAATACATTTGCTGAAATGAACATCATTGTCACATAAAATGCTTAAAGATTCAGTTCAGGATATTCTTTTTCTTCTCTACGGTTGAGAAAATTGTTGTGGATAAAAGACGTCGGTTGGTATGCTTGCATTGTATTCCTGAGATGAGGAAAGGTTGAGAGATTTCAGCTAATTTCAGAAAACGATTGCTCTTTATGCTTCACTGATTCAGTTACATGTCTCTCCTTTGGTAATATCTTAATGTTGTTCTAATGGACGGACAAGAAAGCGGAAAATGTCCGACGGTAGAGAAAAAGCACCAAAATATCCATTAAAAAAGTAAACGACAAAATCGTCAAAATTTTGTGAAAACACGACACGCATGCGGCTTTTATTGCATAAAAAAACCTAAAATTAGATAACGAAAAAATGAAAGAAGTATTAAAGAGATGGACCCTCTTAAGATGGAATAAATGTGCCTGGTGCCATACAATTATTCTATGAATAACATGGAAGAGTGTAAGAACAAGATTATAACTATGAGAAAGCAAATAGAATGGGAAGTGCAAACGTTTATGAGATTTGGACATAAGAAAAAACATTGATATAAAAAATAGGTGTAATAAAAATATAAAGACAAGTGCATTGAAATAAATAAACAGCATGCCCATTCATAGACTCTTTGGTACGAAGCATTTCACTATGATACCACAGTATCAGCTTCAATGCTTGGCTTGGTAACATACATAAAATCCAGGATTGGGGGAAATTTAACCTAGCAGTATGATTTTGTGGAAAACTACATTTATGCTTCATATATTATGGGTCCATACAACTTTCAGAAGTTGAATACCGGCACGACAAAGTATATTATAAGACAATTTTCTAAGAGAGGATATTGAAATAAAAGAGACACTGTCAAAAATTGCCAAGATATTTCAACAGGGATTAAGGGCACGGGATCAATGCATCTTGGAGACCAGACCTTTCACTTAAATTCCAAGCTCTTTCCTAACCTCAACAACGAAATAAACATTCGTGTACAAATACGTAAGTAAACCAACTATATCCATCCTCACTTATGCACCTCAGATTGAGAAGAAAAATACTGATTCTAAAAGAAGGATGAGGTAAAATCCCGAGAAGGTACAACTCATATATATATATATATGAAGAAAATGACGCGCGACCGACATAAGTTCATTTTTGCACCACTAGGAATTGACGGGAGAGGAAGGGTGGAGAGAAATCTGGCGTGGACGTTAGCTTACTCTTGTCGAAAGACCCCAAGGAGTCCGCAGTTTTACGTCCCATCCGACGGACGTCGTACTCTCTCCAAGTGCTCTCCACAAAGCACCTCAAGTAGGGATCGGGATAACTCTGAAAAAAATTTTTGTTGTCTCCAGGATTTGAACCCGGGTTATCTCGGTTGGATGCCTGTACATTAGCCACATGTATTTATCAATAATCATATTAATATTTCGTCATCATCATTAATTGTTCAATACTAAGATTGGTTGACTGCAACCCTCCATCCTACCCTGTCTGATGTTGATTGCCTTATTTCCTGGTATTTTTTGCAATGTATTTCGTTATTTGTCCCATGTTTTTATCCCTTGGCCTTCCTCTTGGGACTTTTACCTCTACATATGTTTCCTTCTATTATATGCTTCACGAATCTATTGTGCCTCAGGGTGTGGCCAATCCATCCGGTTCTTCTTTTCCCGTTGATATTGCATAAGATCCGTTCTTCGTCTATTCTTCTGCATATGTCTTCATTTCTAATTCTAATCGTACATTTGATCTTAAGCATCCTCCTCTAACATCAGGTTTTGAAGGCTTCTTGTTTTTTTGGTCTACTTTTCCGATGGTCCACGCTTCATACGAATGTTTTCTCGTACTGTGTCAGTCTGTAGTTCTATCTTCTTTGAACACAGGAGTTGTCTTTCCTTTGTGAATGCTCTCTTAGCTTGAGTTTTTCTTGACTTGATACCTGTAGTAGTTCTTCCGTCCCATGAGATGGTACTTTCGAGATAGGCATAGGAATTTACTTGCTCTAATTTTTGTCCTTTCAGTGTGACTACTGTATTCCGCTTCTCTCCTCCACATATTGAGATTTTAGTCTTCGTCTTTTTTATGTTCATGTTGTACCTTTGTAGAACTTAATCCACTACATTTAGTGCCCTTTGAAGATCCTTCTGGTTGTCTGCTATCATGGCAATATCGTTGGCGAAGCCTAGCATAATTCGTTGTCTAGGGCGTGACTTCATGGAATCGACTTAACATAATGAAAAGAGAAACTTAATAATTCCACATAGATTTATTAGACGGACGACCTAGGTTTCGACGAGGCACGTCATCATGATGACGTGCCTCGTCGAAACCTAGGTCGTCCGTCTGATAAATCTATGTGGAATTATTAAGTTTCTCTTTTCATTATGAAGCCTAGCATGTTTATCTCTTCTCCATTGATCCTAATTCCGTTTAATCCGATGATTTGTGCTTCTCTCATTGCCTCCTCCATGCACATGTTGAACAAGGCATCATAATATGCCACCAAATATCCCACTAAAACGCTATAAAACCATTTTATCCTTCACAGGTATGGCATGCAACTTCATGATAAAAGATGAATAGTTGAAAGTAAATGAAGCGACAGAGTTCATAAAAAATACCAAGACCTGGAGATAATGTTTTTAAAAGACGTCGGTGGAATATTGGATCAGTATTTTCCCCACCTTCTTACATTATTGAAGTATTTTATGGAGAATGATGACTATAAATGAATCCTGTGGAAAAAATCTCACCCAATTTGTGTGTTCTAAATCCACACTATCAGCTTTTTCTCCTCTTACTTTCCGTCAACTCATTTCCAAGTGAAACAACCTAGTTGAATCAAATTTATTGTCATGCAATTTGGCATAATGAAACTAATGCTGTAGTAGGCAATTGAAGTGTGTGACTCGGATCACTCTTCGTACTTCTCTTAAGTATCGTGGGTCAGGGGTAAAGAAAACATTTATAAAGTCTAACTGACCATTTACTTACTTGAACTACATTTGATATAAATATTAAGTAACCAACAACAAGTTATTTTTATCACCATAAGAAATTTAAAATAAACAAAATCTAATCATTGCTGAAGAGCATTAGAAAACCTTCCAGATGAGATCCAATTTGAACAAGACAAAGGCTGCAATGTTTTCGAGGCAGAGGAAGGATAATTGAAATATTAAGATTAGATGGCTAAACCTATAGTAGGATGAACAGTATCAATTATGGAAGTACTTTCAACGCACTTAATCATGGTAGAAGACATTTAAGAGGTAGAACTTAAATAGGCATAGAAGACTTTACGAGAAGAAGCGAATTGATGACAGAGACGTTGAATAAAATATAACAAAAGAGTGCTTAAACTTTGATTTGGAGCGCGGTTGTCAGGTGAGAAAACATGGTCTGAAGTAAGATGACAATCGCAGATTTTAGGCTATTACGGTAAAATATGGGGGAAGAAATGTTGTTAACAGTGATTGAGGGGAAAAGGGAAAGAAAGAAAGTTTGGGAAAAGAAAAGAATGTGTATGTTGGATGGTATGAGGAAAAAAAGAATGGGATATAGAAGAAGGGTTGATTATACATTGGGGTATCAAAGTTTTTCTTTCTCAAAGGCCTTTCTTTTGTTCTTCACAATATAACGTCATAGAAGATACTGAAATTAGGTTATAAGTAGCCTGGTAGCTCCAAGTCGAAAATAACGTCGTAGTTTGTCATGACGACATCAAGGCAAGCAAGGTTCTCGAGTAGTTTCAATGATGCAGAGGTTACTTTCTACTTCACTCAGGTGGACACTCTTCTCAACGCGGGAGATAGGCTAAGCCACAAAATTCTCCGGACGCAGCTTAAGCTCAGCATAAGCGGATTAAGAGAGAGCTTCGTTTCCAAACTCTATTAGGATTTCGAACGCTTATGCTCTCCTATAGAAAACAAAAATGAGTGGTGCATTAAATTCCACAGCACGATGAAGAAATAAGTCAGCTAAGGGCTGTAATCATTGCTTAGTGCAATAAAAAACAATAGTAGAAATATATAAAGAGATCTAATCGTAATCATAAAGAGATCATAAATTTTCAGATTTAAAAACGCTAAAATCAACTTTAAATCCAGAAATATAATAGGTAAAAAAGTCCATTTAATTTAGTGAATGAGAAAAGGGGGAAAATAATAATGGCAATAAAGGTAGAATTGTGTCAAGTAAAGAGGCTTTTACTAAGTTGCAGGAGTCGATGAATTACAATATAGGATAAATCATGGACAGTGAAAAAATGTATGCATCAAATGGCTTTAAAATACGTGTATACTTAGTTTTTGAAGGAAAAAAAGAGTTCATCAGAGGATTTTGAGACACCCAAGTGGAAAAGAATGAAAAAAATTAAATTGGTGGAAAGGAAAACAAAAATGAAGTTTCAGGCATGCTAATAAAAGAGATAGAGTATCAAGAGGAATGTGAAAGCAGGAAAAGTGTTACCAGAAGTCATTGGGATGCTGGAATCAGTAATAAGTGGAAGGGGGCATGATAGAGCTCCACGGAGAGAGGAAATAAATAGACAGTAAGATTTGCTGGTCATATATGTACCAAAGATCCCGATTCCTAGGCCAAGAGATGGCATCAAAGAGCTGTTTCACTCCCCAAAGGAAAAATACACTACGCGCGAAAGGAAGGATTGTAGGTAAGCAATCATGCAACATAATAAACGATAGGAACAATGCGTTTCGTGTTACGCAAAACCAGAAGAAAGAGACGAGCCACATTGGCCAAATACACATTCAAACACGAAATCCCGCCATATGGCGAATAAATATTCATTCACATGGAAATAGATATAAGGAAAAGGATGTGTACTCGTATTTGTTCTATATGTGTCCTTTATATGTGAATGATGTACATATGTTCCATGATGTATACTATATGATTTATATGAGTTCCATATGTGTCCTTTATAAGTGTTCCTATCCCTTTTCCTTATATCTATTTCCATGTGTTTATTAGAAATATATCTATATATATATATTATATATATTTCGAGGGGTTGCCGTAATTTTAAATAAAGGGGTAGGAAGAAGCGTAGTCAAGAGCAAGCGACAGATAGAATTTTACTCGTAGAGATTAAAGCAGAGCCGACGAACTTGGTCATTATTCAGGTATACATGCCACCGAGAAACCACAAGGAGGAAGAAGTCGATAGGATGTATGATGAGTTAGAGGATATCATCGCGAGTGTTCCTGCAGGGAAACATTTGATAGTGATGGGGGATTGGAATGCGACGGTAGGCGAAGGAAGAGATGGTGGTGAGGTGGGGGACTATGGGTTAGGCACGAGGAATGAACGCGGGGAGAAAGCAATTGAATTCTGCAGGAGACAGGGGTTAGTCATCACTAACACATGGTTTAGACACCACAAAAGGCGTAGGTATACATGGAAAATGCCAGGTGACTCAGAAAGGTATCAGTTAGATTATATTATGGTTAGGCACAGGTTTAGGAACAGTGTGATAAATTCGCACAGTTTCCCAGGAGCGGATGCGGACTCTGACAACAATTTAGTTGTTATGAAATGTAATGTTCGTTTCAAGAAGATAAGGCAAGGGCGGCGGGCTAAAAAATGGAATTTAGAAGCAGTAAATGAATTAACGAGGAAGGAGTATCAGGAGGTTGTAGAGAAAATGATGGATGACGGTAAAGAACTGAGTACTATCGAAGAAAAATGGGAATGTATCAAGAAAGGGATATTGGAAGCCGCTAAAGACACTATAGGAACCGTTAACGGGAAAAGGATAAGGAAACCATGGGTAACGGATGAGATGATTGCAAAGATGGATGAGAGAAGAAGATGGAAAAATGTAAACACAGAGTTAGGCAAAATGAAGTACAAAGAGTTAAACAATAAATTGAGAAGGGCCACAAATAAAGCAAAAGAAGAATGGTGGAAAACGCAATGCGAGGATATGGAAAGTTTACAGAAGAAGGGTGAAATTGGTGCTCTATACAGCAAGGTTAAGTTATTATCGGGAAGTAAGAAGGCAAGGTGTGTGCTAACAGTTAAAGATAAATGGGGTAAGATAATAGTTGAACCAGGAAAAATCCAAGAGAGATGGAAGGAATATATAGAAACACTGTATGGTAAAGAACTTAGGCCGACAAGGTTAGACATAGAAGAGGAACATGACGTAGAAGAAGATAGCTTAGGTCCAGGCATACTCGACGATGAAATAGAAAGGGCATTAAAGGAGATGAAAGCAAATAAGGCTGTGGGGGTGGACAATATTCCTGTAGAAATGTTGAAATGGTTAGGGAAAGGTGGGAAGAAGGCCATATATGGACTGATTCGTAGTATCTATGAGGAAGGAATCTGGCCGGAAGATTTTGTGAGATCGGTGTTAGTTCCTATTCCAAAAAAGGCAAAGGCTTCGTCATGTGAAGATTACAGAACAATAAGTTTGATATCCCACGCAGCTAAAGTTATTCTCAGGATCATCAACAAAAGGATAGGGAGTAAGGCAAATGATTACTTAGGGGATGATCAGTTTGGGTTTAGGAAAGGAAGAGGTACGCGTGATGCCATTGCAGTAATGAGATCACTAGTCGAGAGGAATATAGAATACAATCAGGACGTTTTTGCCTGTTTTGTAGATTTCGAAAAAGCGTTTGATAGAGGGAATTGGGAAAAATTAATGCGTGTATTGCAGAAAATAGGAATGGATTGGAGGGACAGGAGACTGATCCGCAACCTGTACATGTCTCAGACTGCTAAGGTGCGAGTGGGGAACGGAGAGTCCGGATGGGCAGTGTTAGGAAGAGGTGTAAGGCAGGGTTGCCCATTGTCACCGGTACTGTTCAACGTATATGTAGAGGAAATGATTAAAGAGGCATGGGAAGAACTGGAGGTAGGAATGAAAGTCGGAGGGGAATTCGTAAAATCGGTTAGGTGTTCTGATGACCAAGCATTAGTTGCTCAGTCAGCCAAGGGGTTGCAAGCATTGCTGAGTGAATTGGAGGTTCAGTGCGATAAATATGGGATGAGAATCAATATTAATAAAACAAAGGTTATGCGATTTTCCAGAAAGAAAAAGGCTAAGCTAAATATTAAAATAGGCGGGGAAAAAGTAGAGCAGGTAGAACAGTTTACATATCTCGGAAGTGTTTTGGACCAATAAGGTCAAAGTAGTAGGGACGTAAGGAGAAGAATTGCGCTAGGCAAGGAGGCTTTCTCAAGGAGGAGGGAGTTGATGACGGGGACGTTGAGTAGAGATGTTAAGACAAGACTCGTAAAAACTCTGATATGGAGCGTAGCTATGTATGGTGCGGAAACGTGGTCACTGAAGCAGGAGGATAGACGTAAATTGGAGGCTTTTGAAATGTGGGTGTGGAGAAGGATGGAGAAGGTGAAATGGACCGAAAGGAAAACAAATGAGGAAGTACTGGAGATGGTGGGTGAAGAGAGGGGTTTGTTGAGAGAAATCTTATGGAGGCAAGAAAAATGGATGAAAGGCGTATTGAGCGGTAGTGGAATGTTGAAGAAGGTAATAGAGGGGAGAATGTTAGGCAAGCGAGGAAAGGGTAGGAACAGGATAGGGATGTTGGATGGGATGAAGGGAGGAAAGAAGTACACAGAGATGAAGAGGGACCTGATGTAGTTTAGGTTGCTGGATTGGGTTTTGTTTGGAGTTACAAAATATTTATTTGATAGTTGTGTCTATCCAAAAACCTACCTTAACCGGTAGATTACCTAATAATAATATATATATATATATATATATATATATATATATATATATATATATATATATATATATATATATATATATATATATATATAGTCCAGGACCTCTCCATAATCTACCAGTGTGATGAACTCTTAACTAAAATTCGATAAAATGATAAAAAGGTGCCTTAAATGATAAAAGAAGTCATCGGTATAACGTATCGCATGCATATGCACTCACCTTGAAGCACCACTTCAGAGTTCTGTAAATTTGAAACGCGAAGGTTAAACCTAAGAGAAGATAGAAAGCCAACCCAAGACGTAATCGGTGCAAGCACGCGTAGGAGAGAAGAAATGTTCCCCCTCAGGTAAAGGCCAATAAATGAAAAATTGATGCAATGCAGAGGAATTTAAAGGGGGGGGCGGAGTAATGAAAAGCACGAATCCACGGGCCACTTAATCCTGTTTTATTTGGGGTATCCCTCTTTTGCCAGCACTTAGAGTGAGGGGTGAGCAGGAGCAATGGGGAATGAGCTATTGAGAACAAACAAAGGGAGATGAAAAGGAAGTGAAAGAAAAGAAGGTAGGAGATGAGTTCGAGGTAAAATGGTGGAAAAATGAATTACATTAATGGAGCGGGTCAAGGCCAGGTTTTAAGGGATTTTGAAAGTTTGAAAAAGGGGAAAGAAAGTGAACGGAAAAGAACCGGATGTTTAAGGGACCAGAGAGTACAGTAAACACAATAGATCCGCTGAATTTCCGCATGGAAAAAATCATGACAAAACGAAATTAATCGTTCGATTTTCGAGTAGATTATATTTTCAAATTTAAGAGAATGCACGCTACTATAGCATTATTTCATTCAATGAATTACTTAGACTTACCGAACTCCATTAACTTGGAGATAAGGAAAAATGTGGAATGCGGAACATATTTCGAAAAGAAAATTCACAAAGGTACCAGAAACAAATGCGTGAGCCGTTCAATAACTCCTTATATATTCCAATTTGCGTTGCTTGAAGCAAAGAAAAAGTTTTGCCTTTAGTAAGACACTCGCACTAAATGATTTTCAAGTTTTAGCTATGTTAGCTTTAGCGTCAGGCTGTTTCACTTTCAATGACGATTGAAACAACAAACTTTTTTGTTTAGAAAAATATAAAATGAGTTTCGTGGGATTAAACATTTGTATTTAAAAGGCTTAAAAAAGAACGAAGACAATTAGGATGGGGTTCATGGAAAATCTGCTCCCGTGTCTGTGACTGTTTACATTTAGGTAAATTGGTTAAAAGGTGTTCGTACATCCTCAAAATGATGATTATCCTTCAGGACATCCAGCTGAAGTAACTTCTTCCAAAATAACTGTCATAATACATGCTTTTGTGTTATCAACGAATTTAAGTAATTAAGACCCCAGGCAGGGTACAGTGATTTTAATTTTGCGTGAAAATTAGGGTTTGAAAAAAACTTCAACAAGATACGTGCTGATGATGCTCTCAGTGGTGAATTAACACTATCGTGAGGTCAATTTGGAGGCTGGTATTGGGCTCTTCTGCCTCAATTCTGACGAATTTCCGCGTGGATAAATACATGTAGACTCAACAAGGACAAACTAAAAAACTCCAGAGACAAAGGAACAGTCGAAACAGTGATTCTCTAGAGGCGAGCCGGCTCCAAAGAAGGCGTAGACGGTGAAATCGGCCGACAAGGCGATGGGAATGGTTTTATGGAATGCACCCGGAATGATCTTCATCAAGTACTTACACCAAGGATGAACAATAAATGTAAATCAATATGCGTCGTATTTGCTATGGTTTGAGCAAAGAAATCAAGAAAAATAACGTCCTCATTTGACGAAGAAAAAAATTCTCTATTGGGAGACAATGGTGCGCACGAGCAGAGTTTAAATGGCCAAAATGTTTAAGTTCGAATTATTGCCAAATCCACCACATTCACCGTATTTGGCCTGCAATGATTTTTTTATATTTCCAAACATGAAACAATGGCTAGAAGGAAAACGATTTACGTCGAACGAAGTCATCGCCAGCAAAGATCCCTGTTTTGAGAACCTTCCGAAATCCAAGATTTTGGACGTCTTAAAAAGGCTGGCGAAAAGCTGCCGAATTTTATCAAAATAAAAGGAGATTATGTATAAAGTAAAAAAATCTACCAATAATAATTGGTTTTTGTATGGTTAAGTACGTATTGAACGACCAACGCATTTTTACAATGACAATTTGGAATCAGATTTTCCTCCGTCCCGAAGGAAAAGCATATTTAGTTAAAACAATGCATAAACTACTTTGTAAAATTGCAATAAACACATGCATATTTAAATAAGAGTACTAGTCATGTAATATCAATTAATATAGTTCATGCGAAATATTTTCCAGCGGTCTTAAAGTCTATACCATAAAATGGATAAAGTCATATATGAAAACACATTAATCATAATGTTATCTAATCAATAAAATTGCGAACGCATTACGTGAATATAAATAAAGATGTGGAAGAACAGAGTAGCTAGTGTATATCGTTAAAACATAAAGAGAAATTACTACACCAAGTTAGAAGATTTAAGATAATATAACAATGGTTTCATGATAAATGGATAAAATCATGCCCAAATAACTGAGTTATTTAGCTATGGCACCGTAGGGTTGGACTCTTGTTAAATTTAAATTATAGCTATGCAGAAGAGCGTCCAATTAGAAACAGCTGTTTTTCACGAATTCCTAACTCACGCCTAAAATGCATAATAATCTAGATCAAATCAGATTGCAATTACAAGTCTGTGGTTTTCATGGCACCTTCTTTTATTCATTGAGGGGTATTGGGTATTTATTTCAATCTGTAAAAGATCAAAGATATTCCAGAACAAAGGAAAGAGATCGTGGCGAAATACTACCGGAAATGGGAGCGAGAGTTGGGGAACGGCCGTAATGAGAAACCAGGAAAGAGACTGAAGAGGGAAAGAGTGATTCAGGGAAAATGAGAAATTCGAAATGTGAAGCGGGCGGGGATATATTCCTGATGAAGATTTAGGAAGACTTAAAAAGTCGCAACTTCGGTGAGAGGAGGAAAAAGTTGAATGTTCCAATTAAGCCCCAAAGTCTAAGGTCAACGAGATACAGGAAGAAGATTCGTCTATCACGCATGCCAGCATCACCGTAGACATAAATCTGAATGTTGGTTTTATAAGCAGAAACGGAGTACACTTCTAAACAAAAACTATAAAACCCCCGCGGAGAAAAATACCCATATCCATAGAAGCTTTTTTCCCTTTTCCTATATTGCCTGCTCTTACAAAATGGTTAAAAAACAAGTAATAACCCGATCTCATTTAAAACCAGTTTGTCCTGGGGTCATCTGGATTGAAATTCATAGTATTCCAGACAAAGGGACAACTTCTTTTCAACGCGGTACTACGCCAATATGGATGGAAATTTTTACTTTAATTTAAAGAATAACTAAGGGTAATTATTATTGTTAGTCTACTGTTTTGACAGGTTTTGGATGCACACAGACTGATCACATCCTCAAAAAATACACTACCTGACGCCCCTGAATATATCAAACCGATATCTGAATCCCCATACTTTCTACCTCATTTCATTCTATCTAAAATACCTATCCTTTTCCTCCATCTTTCTCGCCTGCTTGACGTTTTGCTCTCAATTACAGCCTTTAATATTCAATCCCAATAGCAATACTCTGCATTTCAATTTGGATATACCAACTCTCCTTATTTTCTTGGATTAATCCCAATAATATCGTTCAACCCCCTCCATTCCTAATACATCTTCGCTTGTTCTCCTGTTAGTCCATGTTATTTTTTCCTTCCTTCTCCCCACGCTCAAAACATCCACCCACATCTCAAAAGACTCCAATCTACGCCCAGCAACTAGCTTCAGCGGCCATATTTCCTCGTCGTCCAAATTACTCTCCCTATAAAAGATTTCATAACTTTGTACATCCAAACTCCACGTCCCTATCATAAACCCTCTCCTCCGTGTCAAAGCTTCTTCGTTTAACGGAATTCTTTTCCAAATTTTTCCAATAATTTCATCATCTTGACCAAAAATACTTATAAAATAGGTTTGGTTTTTGTAATCCAACTTTAACATTTAACCAAGTCTTCTCAAAAAACTCACTTGTTGTTTTTTTAACAATAATCTTAATCCCAAAAAAATGATTTTCTAAACAACTCACCAATGATTGCCTTCCTTGCCAACCCACATTTTGAATCGCTTGCTAAATCTCTAATATCCGCGAAATCAAACAGTTTTGGATTCCAAAACGGGTTTCATTCATATTCCATTTCCATTCCATTTCTTCCCCATTTTATCAATTCTTTCACACGTATGTTGAAAAATACTGTGTGTTGGACATCTATGTCAAGGAAATGCGAAAGGTGAATGCAAAAGTGAGAAAAATTATTACTAAAACGAATAAATAACGTCAAAAAATTATACTTGTACGGAAAAAGTTAATTAATTTTCCGTCTCAAATATTCCTAATATTTATAAAAATATATAAATAATAAAAAAATGTTTGAATTATTATTTTTATTGCTTTTTGGAACTTTCAAAGTTATTAATAGCTTTAAATGGGTTAACTTTATTCTTAAATAAGTAAAAGTACGAAGAAATAATCTGAAATAGTCACCACATTACTTTCCATGCATGGGTTTCATTTTTATGACTAATATGAAAGATATCATTCAATAATTGACGGTATCAGATTGAATTACATAGTAATTAATTAATATATAATTCTACATACTACCGTCTGGTTAATAACGAGGTTAATTAATGTTTAGTCGTTTTACTTTTGCAAGATGGGATGAAGCCATTATTATTTTTCAAAAAGTTTTCCAAGGTGACATCGATAAAGAATTCCTCCTAATTAGTGCAATGAGTTGGCTGAGACAATGTGGTATTAATTCAGAACACACTGTAAAGGCCCGAAATATACTAAAAAATCCGCGTACAGCTTCGTATAATTGTTTTATGAGATACGTTAAATGGTGACCAGAACACTAAAATTAAATCCCTTGCATGTAAAACGGTTATACTCCCTGGCTAATGACTTCATTTTTTCACATAATTTAGGGAAAATTTAAATACTACTTCACGAGAATTTGCATCAATTTTAATTTTAAACCGTCCTTACATGTCTTGCTCTATTTAATATTTAATAAAATAAAAGTCGCCACTGCCACAAGCTAAACTAAGTATAATAAACTTAATTAAACCGAGATACCAAAATATGAATATCAGTGGATGGATTTTGGCTAAAATATAATCACTAAATCTAATTTTAATAAAAAAGTTAACTATTAATTTCATGGGTCCTTAGTCAAAGAGTGCTTCAGTAACCGTGGCAACAGAAACCTATCACATGCATACAGACAGAAATGAGTATTTTACTTCCTTTTTCCTACCTAGGTAAATTTTAATGCTTTTATTCCCTAGGTTTTTGAACACATTGATGCATTTAAAAGAGTATAACTAGTGTTGAAATGATTGCTCCTCCTAAATTCCCTAATGATTGACATTTATATTATATATATTTGCTCCTAAGTGGCTGGTCTGAAAAGTTTCCGACTCAGAAAATTTAAGAAAAAATGTCTTGCATCTTTGTTTGGCCGGAAAATTTTCAAACAACCCTTGTATATGCTTACTGCTTGTTTTTATTTTGCATATTTGTCAACGGAGTTTCCAGACTGAATACTTCTAAAGAGGGGTTGTGCTCAATATTTTCAACTCCGTCAATTTGCTTAAGTTTTAAGATAAAATGGTATTTGAAATATCTTAGCATTTTCGGAAACACCTCAAATGATTTTGTTAGACTCCAGTTACAAGAATAAGATACCAAGAGAATCAACAAAAGGGTGGTAGGCGCGGAAGTTTCACATATATTCTCCGTCCGCAAGCACTTGAATTAGATTCGTTACCTGGGAGAGCGATCCTAGGAAAGTGAGAGTAAGTGAAGGGAAGACCCGCGACGAGGAGCAGCTTCACAAAATGACGACACCACAGCCAAGAGAGGGAGATTGGAACGCTGTGGACGGGTGAGAATCTGGGAGACATAAACGAGGAAACGTCGGGCAGAATGAGGATAAATGGAGGAGAGTGAAATTGACCAGGGTAAATAATGGGGGAACGGGGGTTAAGTGAACATATTGCATAATTCATGCCCACGAAAACTCATCGCGAACCCGCTAGCAACCCACTCTACGCTTCGAAATGACCGTTGGAGGATGGTGAGGCCTGAACATAGGGGAAGGTGGAAAAGAGAGGAAGTCAGAGAGTGGAGGAGTTCAAGCCAAGGCAGTTTGAAATGTTACCAAGATGTGTCGTTCTCTGACCGACTGAGAACGTGCACGTTTGCGGCCTTTAAGTTTACCTTGAAAACGGAATCGCGGAAAATACCAAGATTGCAAGAAAGAAATGCGAATTAGGAGACATCTGCGCACGTGAAGAGATAGTTACATCTGTTATGATCGAAAGAAATGCTTAACAGAAAGGTTCTGAGGTTCTCCTAAGTGTAGTAAAACAACGAACTCTTGGCACAATTAATCGAGGGATATGAAGGCAAACCTCTTTTCACGGCTGAAACTGTTATTTATCCGAAAATAATGTCAGTGCAGATAGGAAAGTAATTTTAGATACCCCTCTATTCCTCGGTCACATTATACCAAGTGCGGCAAGGGTTTTAATTTGTAATTTTGACTATAAAAAGAAGACAACTCAGCAAATGTGCACATTTCTCAGTTATATATTCAGAATTAAGGAGGTTAGGTCACCCAAAATGTAAGATAAGATGCAGAACAGTTTGTGAAAATAACTTCTTTACCTTGAATTCAATAATATGTCAGTGCTTTACTGAGAAAAGACTCAAACAAATACCGTCTAATGGAAAGTAGTTGATATTTAGGAACAAAAAAGTAATGAATTATTTCTTGTCCACAATTACTTACATAAGTAACATATTCAATAAAAAGTTATACTATTAATTAGCAGTTTTTGTAACCCTAAAATAGTTTTCCTGCGATATAAAATGAATTGATATAAAACAGTTTCTGGCGTAACTTGGTGGAAAATCTTCATATTGACGTTTTTCAATTAAACAGCTTTGCTTTTCCACTTAAAATTTTATTCTCACGACCCAGGTTTCATTACAGTAAAACATCATCAGGTGAAAATGCAATTCAGGCACAGTATATATGCATATCTCAGGGCGGATGGGAAGAGGATGTAGGAAAGAAAGGATTGGTGGAGCTAGGAAGAGGGGGGCTAAAAGTCTATGGTTTGAGGCGGAGGTGGAGGATTGGTAATATTGACAAATTAGCCGGCTGGGAGGAGGGGGTCAATACAATGTTGCAAAAAGTCCACCTGACATCGGATTAGTTGGCAGGGGATTATGGGGAATTATATTGTGAACGGGGAGAACGGCAATTAGTAACTAGTCAGGTGACTCAGTAGCGGGCTGGGAGGATTCGCTGCATTGTTGAAAAAGTTTTACTTGATTTCAGGTTAGTTGGCCGGGGGTAAGGGAAAAAACAATCACGAGGAACGTGAAGGGTAAACAAAATCGTTGGTCAAAACATCTTCCCCGTAATTCGTATGTTGAAAGATTTCTAATTGCTCCAGCGCATCGAGGCAGTGGCCTTTCTTCCCAGAGTGCAAAATTTCGGAGGTGAAATCGTTGCCGTGGCCATAATCTCTCAGGTGTTTGGCGGAGAGTGACGCGGAGATGTTATTTTTAAAGTAAGCTCGGTGCTCCTTTATTCTTGTTTCAAACCTCCTCCCCGCCTGGCCTATGCATGCAACCGGATATAAAATAGGTCCACATTTGTGGACACCGCAAGATTAATTACTTCAAACCAAAGATCTGACATGCCACATCTAAGCATTGTGACTATAATTACTCAGAGTTTTCAAAAAGGTTGAACATATGACGAAAACAGTTTTCACTCAGTTTTGTACACAAACTATCTCGTTTCAACTCCTATTGCTACAATGTTTTTGGGTTATCAAAAATATCATTCATATGGTAATCTCCTTCGGAATGAGTGTATCTTCTAACACAGATCTGTCGTTGTAGTAGCACGCCAGAGGAATAAAATTGCGGAACATCAGTTACCGAATCATATCCTATGAAAAATGGCACCCCAGGCATATGGTGACACAGCTTCGCGTCTGAGGTAACCACAAAGCTGACTGTCAAAAGCACCACCCGCTCGGCTTTCCCACATTTCGAAATTATTCATGAAGGATAAGTATCTTGTCACTAAAATTCTCTCAGACTAAGGCAATATGCAATATTAGCAATCACCGTGTCACTACTCATATCGCTGTGTGTAATCCCAAATGAAAATGGTCTATCATTATAATAACATTAAAATAAACAAACCGCTAATCCCCAGATTAAAAATTCAAACGAGTACAACTGATGTTAACAATTTGTGTGACAGCAAACTTTGGTGAATTTTCCGGTATTAGCCTATATTTTCGCGAGATGACCATCATATTCTCTTACGATCAGTTTCAAAATTATATTTATGCAGAAGGGACGTTAATTTTTTTCTGTCCCTTGGTCATGGCACATATACTTGGTGTTTGAGGAAAGTAAATCACTTGCATGTGTATGCATAATTATTTCCAGTGAAACACATATAAGTTAGGTATTGAAAGGGAGCCAGTACGATGAACGGAAAAATGATTGTTCTCCCCAAAAACTAACCCAGAGGTGTAACTTTCTCTGTGTAGCGTTCATTTTTCTACTGATCACCTCCATGGAATAATTTATCAGTGTTTTTATTTAAATTCTCCACTCTTAAGTATTTTTAATACAACTTCAGCGACTTATATTGAATTAAATAAGAGGCAAAGTTAAGGGTTGCTGAATGTGAAGAAAACCATTGAACTGTGAGTCAAAAGCATTAATTCGATGATCTGATTATTCGATACGATTTAATTGTTCGATTCGGTTGTTAATGTAATTGTTCAAATTCAATGTTAATCATAATTTCCAAAAAACAGTATTTCAAAACCAACGCTCGCTTTAGCTGAACCTAAAAAATAGCTTCTCGCGGTAACTTTTCAAATGTGGATGTATTTTCATCAATCAGAAACGCAAAATACAGTTTTAAGATCTTATTTTCATGAACTTATTGTTAGCAAGAAATACGCGTCAACATTCTCTAAAACCATAGTTGAGAACAAGATCAACCAATCACAAAAGAAAGTGCATTTTAATTTAAATGTTTCTCAGTATTTTGTTATTCCAAGCCAGGAAGTAGAGATGAATTGAAAGAAGAGCTTAAAACTCACTCAGAAAATAATTGAACTCTTTTGATTGATAGCTGAGGATCACATTTTACGAAGTACAAGAGGACTCAATTATAATATTAAATTTTAACCTAAACATTCGCTTATGACATTTCAAAATATCACGGCAATGCCTATAAATGACATAAAAATCTTTTTTAAAATTTTATCAAAATTAACTATCTTTTACACACACAAATCCGTATCTTTTTGATGAATTTATGACCTAAAAACCTATCCTCAAAATTCATTTCTAGTTAATTTACCAAAGTACTCGAAAAGAAAATCAAAAGGTATAATTCCATTTCGGCAGGTTTTATATTCCTCGGTTAATTGCTTCAAAGTAATTCGGGTATTTCGGGTCATAAAGGTCACGGATGAAGTCAAAGCAAGTAGAAATGTCGAGCAAGTCCGACGTCTCCCTATTCAGGTTACAAGTATCAAGACTCTTTCGGTGACCGGAGTAGTTCTTTCTTTTTTGAAAGACCTTTCCTTTATCTTCTTTACATTCCATACTTTGCCTAATTGAAATAGCTAGTGAAGCATACAGCTCTTCAATATGTCGAAAAGCAAAAGAACAAATTAATTTAAAGCTGAGTACTGAAAAGCCTAAAGAGTAATGTAAGAATCATTAGAGCAAAGGAGAATCAGCACCTACGGGAAGTCGGCAGTCAACCAGTGTTCAGAATGGAAAGACATTAATGAAGGAACCTCCCGCAATAAGTCTGACCAATCAAATCAGTACCCAATTATATTTTTTTTAATTTCGCAACGATCGCAAATTTAATTGGAAATAGCATATTCTACTACAAGGATGTGAGAAGGACAAAAAACTGATCTACATAGAATTGAAGAGTTGTACGGAAGAGAGGAAGGGTTAACTCCTAATAAAAATTGACATCAAAATAAAATGAAAAAAACTTAAAACGATTAAAAATACACTTTTGGTAGAACATTGTATTATGCACTTGTCTTAGTATACAAAAAGGATATTCCAATTCTAAAATAAGTATTAAAACTTAAAGAACCACGACAGCCTAAATAAATATAAAATGTATCCATTAAATATATAAATTAAAAAAATAGGAAAATAATATTATTTAGTATATTTGGACTCTTGTAAAATTCAGCCATAAAATTGCAATCAAATCGTTAAATATTTATGATAACATTTTCTATTTTACCGTCAAAATCTCCTATTTCACTTGAAGAACGTAAATTTTCTCAATTTTTTTTTAACAGTTCGAAATCGATTCATATTGGAACTCTAAAAAGACTGAGAAAATAATGCACCTAATATATTCAACTCGAGAATACCAATTGCGTATGGCTAATTATCTGTTGTATGCGGAATGGAAATATCCATGACATCATACACCTGATGCCAAGGATGCGAATACGTTTGAAGGGATGAATTATCTGAATACATAGGTCTAATTATACAATCATTGCAAATTTTTCCTGGCATATAGTATTCGATTCCATCGCTAGCATGTGAGGAACACCTTACCAGAGACTGTACCTTATGGTGACGGAACATAGTAAACATAGAGTAAAATAATATTCACATGAATTTTGGCCATTGAAATAAAATAAGTCAACAATAATTTCGAAAAAGTTTGCGAAAAACTGCAAAAAACGAAGATTCATGCAAAATAATATCTTCGTTCCCTTTGATTCAGGTATTATTTATCTCTTCTTGAGTAAACTACTTGAGTGATGGGATCATAAATATTTGCGTGTATAGGGGCTGACCCAGAGAAAAAGTTAACAAAATGGTTTCGTCCCCTTTAACTAACACCTTTCCCGTCACGCCCGTTCGATTTCTTGCCTTTGCACGCCGCCATCAAAAGAAGAAAAACTACGGGCGCCACGAAAAAAAATTAAGAAACAAGGAAAAAAAATTATCGGGCCACGGCACAGTTCCATGGTCCCAAAAACCTCGCCTTTTTATGTTTACGGAGCTATCGATTCCATCCTACGGGAATGAGGTTAGGATCAAAGTTTGGATTTGTTTGCCCTCCTTTAAATTAAAGTGCGGGGTGTGAACTCGTCTTTTGTGCCTTTCTCTCTGGAACCTCCAAATAAAGAATAAACTTGTAACTCCTCCGAAAAAAATGTCTGCGGCTTTGGAGAGCACGTATTTTTGACTCTGTTCCTTGCTGACATAGTTTACCGTTATCATCCCGTGAATATGGGTGTACGAATAGCTTCTGGGATTTTAGGACCGATTCTTTAAATTTTTTTTCAGGATTACAGTTTCAATATTACTGAAATTTGCGCACGAAATCTTGTCAACTTGGAATCGAAAAACTCATTAAATTAAGGGATAGGGTATCTGAATAGGAGACGACCGAACCTTTACCATGTTAGTTTCCTCCTTCACTCTCCATTGCTTTTCGTTTTTAACGTGTCCCTATCTCATTCTTCACCAACTCGTGTAGCTACGCATACATACGTATATGAAATTGTAACGGTTTATTTTTGATGTTTCAAAATCACTTGGCGAGTTGGTCTTGCAAATGGATTGTCTTAGAAACTTTTTAAGACTGATAAAAAATGTGGTTTTCAGTATATTTTTAAATATACCACCATTTTATTCGCGTTTAATAAATAAAACAAGAGCTACGCTATTTTTGCATGAATCGCTATTTGATTCATTGCAACAATTTCAGAGCGTAAAAATCATTCGCCTTGACCGGGATTGACCGTTTCTCGAAATTTGCTATTTGATGTTTTTTTTTTAAAGATTAGAAAAACTCAATATATTCGTGCTCATTTCGCTCTTGATTTTTCCATCATTTTTATTAGGATATACTTCCAAAAAAGTGCAGAAATGTAAACAGAAAGCCGACCAAGTTTGGCATAGCTATGCATCTTTACAAAACCCAGGACCTTACCAAAGTTTAATATCCTGGAATTTACAAACGCAGCATTCTAATTCTTTCTGAATACGCATAGCTAACAATGGCACAAGTTTACTATGACTTCATGCATATGTGGGTCGCGGTAGTCCAGGGTAGAGCGTTCGCCTGAGGGTCGCGGGAGGGACCCGGAGTCGAACCGGAGGGCGATTTCCGGGCAAAGCACTCTGGGCACCTGCAGCTCCACCCAAGCTACGTGATTTTTCGGGAACCAGATCTTCCTGGGAAACCACAACCGGTACAGGGAAAGGAACTGGCCCCCCTACCCTGATGTGTGAATTTCACACGCCGTCGGGCTTAGTACTGGGTACTCTACCATCACCTACCAAACCAACCTTCGAGTTGATTACTGTGTTTATGGTTTTTGATGCATATGTACAATAGCACCAAATATACGATGATTTACGTAACACAAAGAACCGTGAAAGTGGGACCTAGAACAAATAAAGAGAGAAAAGTGACGGGAATAGTGGACTAAGGATAAATTAAACTTCTGATTGCTAAGAAGCTTAAAACACGTCGATCTTCAAGTATATATTAATGAGACTACTTGAAATACGTTCAACAACTTAACGTCGCTCCGCATTTGCGGGCTCATTAGTTTAAAAACTTAAATAAATAAATGCTCATACCTCTAATAGTAACATTCAGATAATAAAAATAAGTGCTTAGGGAAACATTTTCATTGTTTTCGCTCTTTTAATATGCGATAGCGATTATTCAAAAGAAGGGATATGTACTTTAATAAGAAATTAGAAAATGAAGGAATCTAATTCAGCCCGAAATGTGGTCTTATATTTTTATTGTGAACAAAGACGCAGAAAACCTATGCTTTTGCACGTATTTCGTTCTTGCCAGAAGAACAGGGCTACCATCAAAAATCCTCTGTTGGATGAAAGCCACACTCGACAGCGTGGGAAAGGTGCCTCAGCGACTCTAGCGGCCGTAGACACCTCGCTAAAAGTCCCGCGGGGAAATAAATAGATAAGCCTTTCGAATCCCAGTTACTACACAGAAAATATTTTCAAGTTCCAGTCAAAATTTCCTTAATTCTATTGAGAAATCACAGATATATCAATGAAAGAATATTTTAAAAAAATATATAAATCGAATTTACTTCGCACTGCCCAATGAAAGAATGAAAAAATTGAAGTGATTTAAAATGAATTTTATTTGCTTAAATATAGATTTAGAAAATGAGTCTCAACCACAAAAATAAGAAATAAAAGTCTTTAAAGTGTTCTTCCAGAATGCTTTTATAATTTGTCTCGTGCGTCAGTAGGTTTCCGAGGAAAAAAGTGCCTTACACGGATTATACTTGTGATTTAAAAATGAAAAAATAACGTAAACGCGTGACATTAATATAAAATATACAATTGAATACATTATGGTCGGATCCCACGGAAAGAGGGGTATGAAAAAAAAGAGTGCATTATTTTAGACGCATAGTGAAGAGTATTTTTCACTTCCAATGATATATTTATTCTATTCTTGCATACATTATTGTAATTTTGAGGATCGAGCCCCGAAATAACTTTTTTTATCATGCTTAATACCATGAATATTGTTCAGAAACATTTCCATCTAAGAAGTTTGTTTTTAGGAAATGAACTATTTGATAAATAATTCTTGAATAAAATATTTCACACTTCACTTTTAGGTAATTTTTATATGCTAATAATTATAATTATCACTATGGTAGTTTGCCTTGAGAGGCATGTTTTTGGGCAAACGCAGTCAAAGTTAAATTTCCAAACCTAAAAATGTGTAAATTAAGTTTTAAAATGTAAGAATATACGAGTATATATATCGTATACAAAATAGTATAAGGATATCAACCGCAATTACCACTTGCGTAATATCATATTGATACTTGTACTACTAATATAAACTAAGAAAACGACCTTATCAAAATATTCTATATTAAATCGTGTATACATGTATATACCACCGTATTTTCGGTGAATATCTCTCAAAAACATCGGAATTTCGTTTCCCATGATTCATCAGGGTGCACATTAACTGGACTATTTTTCTGCAAAGTAGACACCGAGGAGAAAAAGAAGAGCAATTAATCTAGAAAAGTTCCCTTTTTTTTAAACCGAAATAAAGCGTTTTTTTATATTTATAGGGAAAGCTGTTCCTAAACATCGTAAACATTAAGAAAACAAACGGTAAAGACATATTGGAATAGGTCGAATCGAGGTCAATGAAATATTCGCTGGAGGTTTGACATGGCTCTAAAAAAATTATGCACTCCTTCCTTCGCAATTCACCGCTTATTAAAATTCGCAAATCGCATTTTAATTTTGAAGGGATGCTAAAATAGCAAAAATATAGTAGTTCACCTCAATCAAATTTTATACTATACATATCCCAAAGACCCATGGCTAACCTTCGATGTAATTTACAGTATCACCTACTCATGGCCGTGCCAACACCTACTCAACCACTTCCTAGTTTCCGAAATTTCCCTTTACCCTCCGTTAATTCTCCATCACACCATACATTCAGAGGTGGGATCATCCTCTCCCCTCAGCAGAGCCCATTCGCCTCTGTTCCTTCCGTTACGCTGCCTCCTCAACCGCCTTTTCTCCTGCCCCAACGTGGTAAAAACGAGGCATATGTGAGAAGTTATCGATTCTCCCTAGGGACGATAATGCAATCCATAGTGACTATGAACCCTTATTACCTAAGTACATATAAATAAATTAAGGATTGGGAACGGCTTATGAAGTAGTCCCCACAAAATACGTATGAATATCCGATCTCTAAGTTTTGGTAAAATAAAGGTAGTATTGAGCCTTGTCAAAAATATTTGGAATATCAATTGTGTAAGCATAATTAAAATTTTAAATGCGTGTTATAATACTTGTAAATACTTGCATTTTATTGCTGATCCTTCACTTATGTAATTGTGAGCATCTACATTTCTTTTGCTTCTTGCTGGAAACAAAGTAACTTTAACGCTATCGACGTTTAATGCCATTGCTGAAGCAACTGGTTTCCTAATCCTATGCTTTCTCACCTCAAGAGGTTGATTCAGTTAAATTCAAGAAGAGGAAAAATTCTGTCATGAAGAAATATGTTTTTACACGGAAATGGTTCCTTTTGTCTGCGCTCTTGGTGCAAAGTAAACGAGAGCGAATGAACTTTTGCAATCGGATGGATGTTCGTATGTATCCACATATATTGGTTTCGTACACTAGCTCTGATATTTTTGAGAGATTTCCTGGAGATAACGTAGCAGGTACATGGATTTGAAACATGAATGGATATTTTGACACATCGATTTTCTCGAAATCACCCATTCTCAACCCTTTACCAATTTACCACTCCCTTATCCATAACGATCTCTCGAGTTCCTTTACGAGGCAAAATCCGCACTCTGGTGAAGAAGAATCCCCTTTCCATCGAAGCCATCGAAGCGATCAAGCCACACCCTCTCCAACCTCTCCCATCCTGTACAAAAACCCTTTAAAATCTATTTCACCTTCACTCTCACGAGCGTATAGGCATATACAGGGCTCTCTCGAGCCAATAAACACCCCACGTGGATAATTCCCTCCCTCTCTCTCACCCTGAAGTTCCACTCGCCTAAAGAATATCAAAGTAAAGGGTTGCAAGAAAGACGGGTTGGGTGGCAAGCAGTTTAACCTGCTCGGGTGATGGTTGCTTCGGTGGTGGGTCGATTTAGAGCGAAAGTTTCGTGGAGCCGTGGGAAAGGAGTTGGGGGCGTTGGGAGGATGGGTGATTCGATTACCACTCCCTCGCACGCCCTATGGCTTCGAATCATGTGGATCAAGTGTGAGGCGAAACAGTCAAAGGGAACACAATTACTTTCTCCGCCGGCGAATTCCTAAACTCCTTGTTTCCCATGGGCGAGGCCAGACTCCATTTAATCTCATAAAAATTAGACGCTATTGCCTAGTTTTTCTTTCACTTAGGTAGTAGTTTCATATCAATTCAAACGAAATCACAGAGCAATGTTAGTAAAACGCTGAAAAAAATTCTACTTACCATATTACAAGGCTATTTTAATATCTTCTTTCATTCAGATAGTACTGCTAATACGGGACGAATTAAATTGAGATGCCAAGATTTTGGCAGTGCTCATGCATTTGTAAAACGTATTTGAAATATATATCACATTTATTGGAAACCAATATTTAAATAAAAAGCACATGTCACATTCTCTGCTTGGGATCATCCCCTGTTATTCATCCTAGCAGCGTGGTTATGGGGCACAACTTCGATGCATATGAATTCCACGTCATCAACACAAGGGAGCAGATTGGGTATTTTGCCTATATTATTCTTAAAATAGTCTTAGTAGTATTTATGTTAAAATATTCTAAAAAGGCGTCACCCCTTTCACCTTTACCTTTTATCTCATTCTCTCTTCAGAGATGGGAGAAGAGAAGAGGTTTGATTTATATGGGTTTATAAATTTAAAAAAAACTCATAGTAAACGTATTTGAGTTAAATAAGTTAATCCAATTAAGTAATATAGGAATATAAATAATTTGTTAAAATATCCGAGATTTTGTAACCGTTAGAACGTCGGCGATGGCTGCATTAGAGAAATTGATATGGGAAACGAAGAAAATGCGTTACCTAAGAAGAATGATGAAAATAAAATGAATCACTCCGAAGGTTGGGTGACGAGACGTCGATGGGACACACTGACGGTATTTCTCCACACTCTCAGCATAATATAAAACTCTCTCAGTACTATAAAACGTATCATCGAAATGATAACCTTCAAAGAACTCAAATTGTCAAAGAAAGTGGAGTCCAAGTGTGTTCCGGTTTACCTACTTCCATTCCAACAAATTCCAAATTTTGTTAGAGCAGTACCGCTCCAATTGTAAAGGCTAGTCCGGAGTCAAACTACATTTGATGAAAACGTATTTCTATTATTATTATTTGGTATAAGATACGTTAACGATGAAATACCCACATCAATTATGATTTCCTTCCAGTTAGCAGCTGGATTTAAAACTCTCCCTTGAAATGGGAATATTTGTTTTAGGTTAATAACCATTAAACTGTTCGTAAAATTAATTCAACTTTCTGTTAAAAGGCATTTAAAAAAAATCTTCTATAAAATTTTAATACAAAAATAGAGTTTATGTTTCGGAATACTTCTTTTGAATCCATAATCCGCTAAATAAATCCGTGGCACGTGATCTAACGTGTGCAACATGGATTGAGAAAAAGATAAGAGCAGACTTTACACGACATGTTAAGCGCGCTTTCTCCTTATATGCTCCATATATCCATATAATGAATTTTCGCAGCAGCAGACATAAAAATGAAAACAAGCTGAATAACTGGATATGAATCCTGTTTTGAATAGCAAATCGTTAATAGTCTAGATGTAAACCATCATCCGTCGGATAATGTCCACATTTATCTGAATCTGTTACTGTTCCACATATGTAAAGACGGATTGTAGATACTAAGCTTCCGTAAATTATGTTTAGAGAAAGCTAATTTTCAATCAGTGAATATTGTAGGGGAAAAGAGGCACGAGCAACTTATTGTTAAGGTATATTGGGAAGAACATAGTGCAAAGTCCGACATTAGTTGATTATTCAGATTAAAATCATGTTGAAACTATTTCTTTACTTTGCCTCTATACTGTATCAGATGCCAGGGCAAGATCTAGCCATGTTGAAAGACTAACTTCAACTATATATATATGATTAGCGTTAGCAGCTATGTGACTTGACGGACGTATACTGCCTAACCGTATGACAAGCGTGGTGTTTTATGCCCTGCCGGTATGTGGCAGGCAGGAAGGTAAAGCGCGTTTGGCACAATGGACCAAGATGTTCAACTCCTCCTCTCCCTTTGATAGCAACAATCTATTTGCTGCCACGCGCCAGTGTTCAGCTCTATGCATGTACATGTAATATCTATTGGCTGATACAGCGCGTGTATGTTCTTTTTGCGATGGGTAGCCGTTGAAGTTTTTGTGTTACATGCAATTACCTAAAGGTACAAAGGTTTCAATTCAAGAATTTTTGTGTTTATGCCAGTGAGTTTGAAGGTTAATCAAACAAATTATGTGGTTAACTATGACTGAGTTTTTATTGAGCAGTGATTAAAACATTTTCCTAAATATACGGCTGTGAGTTTCAGTACCAAAATAATTCGCTTTCGGAAATGAGTAAACACCCTCTTACAGTAAATCAGTGTAATACCTATCTATCCATCAGGAAATTCCTCAGATTTATAACTTTTATAGTTTACCTTATATTTTGTTCAGTTTCATGGGAGTTTTGTAGGTTTTAGTAGCTCTTAAAGTGCACCTGACACTATGTTTCGAAAATGTTGGAGAGGCACCATTTGATAAATTTATATATTTATCAGCTTTTTTTGGTGAAAAGAGATTGAATATAATTTAGAAGTCTATGGAAACAATCCATAGACAATGAGAATGCTGAGAAAGAAAATAAACATATTGCTCACATAATAATTCAAGGTAATGGTCAAATGTAAGACAAACAATTAACATACAAGAGTCTTAAAATATATCATCGCATTCAATGAAACCCCTCTTCTTCAACTGTTGAATGCTGTCCATCAAAGAACATTTTCAGAACTCCCGCTATGTTAAAACCAATGTAGAGACTATTGGTCAACAGGTGTTAAAAGCAGTGTAATCCGACTGATTATATAAATACTGGGTAAGGACTAGTTACCTCAAATACATGCTTGAGTCCCCGTGAGTACCTAGAGTTTTCCATAAGAGTAAATTAAATTGAGTTTACAAAATATGTAAGCTAAAAGCATTGATTTACTGGAAAGTGAATTTATTATTAAAATACTTAGATCAAAGAAAAGGTTGTACAAAGAAAGAAATAACTCTTGTGTGTTTGCGCATTAGTTCGCCCCGTGACTTTTTTTTCAGTGACATTTCTTTTCAAAATTTGTGCATTCTCAATTTTTTCTATTCCTGTGGCGTGGATTTTGAACGATTCAATCAATATTAAATCAACATACTATTGCCTACATGCACATTCCTATTTCCGCTGTTTCAGTGTAAATTTCAACTGATTTCACTTCCTTTGCTTACATTCATGTTTTTTCTTTTCTTTTGCAGGTAATGATGGCCTAGCATAAAATATCAACCCGCAGTTCAACCCAATCTTAGCCCAACTCTCCAATCGATTACTTCATAACACCTGGTAAATGCATATTGACAGTAGAAAGTAAATTATTTCACCAACGACCTAAAATCTGCATTAGGATGCTCTTTTGGAATATTTTATTTGGGAAGCGATTCTATTAGTGATGAAACATCATCTTTAGATGATTAAGTTGATCAATACGAAATTTAAAACTAAATAATGATGAATTAAAACCAATGAACTTTTATATTATTCGTTGCAAAGAGTGATAAAATAAAGTGAAATTATGCAGTTCATGGCTATCAATTCAAAGAGATTTCCCCAGATACTCACGCGAATAAGTTTTTGAAGGTGGCATGTAGTTTTAAAGTTACTAAGGAGATACATTTTTCAAGGTTGTCATTACAAGCTTGTGGCAAACGAGGGATAGCGTGTGAGGGATATCTAAAATCATCAGATAATTATGTTAGTTCTGGGTAAATACAATTTCTTTAATAGGAGGTTAAAGTAAGATCAGAATCTTTTAGTCCAGTAAAAATTGCGAAGGATTTACGCAATTATTATTAGTTAATCTACCGGTTAAGGTAGGTTTTTGGATGGACACAACTATCAAACAAACATTTTGTGACTCCCCACCTAGCAAACTAATCTATATCAGGTCCCTCTTCATCTCGGTGTACTTCTTTCCTCCCATCATCCCGTCCAACATCCCTATCCTGTTCCTACCCTTACCACGCTTGCCCAACATTCTCCCCTCTATTACCTTCTTCAACATTCCACTACCGCTCAATACGCCTTTCATCCATTTTTCCTGCCTCCATAGGATTTATCTCAACAAACCCCTCTCCTCACCCACCATCTCCAGTACTTCCTCATTTGTTTTCCTTTCGGTCCATTTCACCTTCTCCATTCTTCTCCACACCCACATTTCAAAAGCCTCCAATCTACGTCTATCCTCCTGCTTCAGCGACCACGTTTCCGCGCCGTACATAGCTACGCTCCATATCAGAGTTTTTACGAGTCTTGTCTTAACATCCCTACTCAACGTCCCCGTCATCAACTCCCTCTTCTTTGAGAAAGCCTCCTTGCCTAGCGCAATTCTTCTCCTTACGTCCCTACCACTTTGACCGTATTGGTCCAAAACACTTCCGAGATATGTAAACTGCTCTACCTGCTCTATTCTTTCCCCGCCTATTTTAATATTTAGCTTATCCTTTTTCTTTCTGGAAAATCGCATAACCTTTGTTTTATTAATATTGATTCTCATCCCATATTTATCGCACTGAACCTCCAATTCACTCAACAATGCTTGCAACCCCTTGGCTGACTGAGCAACTAATGCTTGGTCATCAGCAAACCTAACCGATTTTACGAATTCCCCTCCGACTTTCATTCCTACCTCCATTTCTTCCCATGCCTCTTTAATCATTTCCTCTACATATACGTTGAACAGAACCGGTGACAATGGGCAACCCTGCCTTACACCTCTTCCTAACACTGCCCATCCGGACTCTCCGTTCCCCACTCGCACCTGAGCAGTCTGAGACATGTACAGGTTGCGGATCAGTCTCCTGTCCCTCCAATCCATTCCTATTTTGTGCAATACACGCATTAATTTTTCCCAATTCACTCTATCAAACGCTTTTTCGAAATCTACAAAACAGGCAAAAACGTCCTGATTGTATTCTATATTCCTCTCGACTAGTGATCTCATTACTGCAATGGCATCACGCGTACCTCTTTCTTTCCTGAACCCAAACTGATCATCCCCTAAGTAATCATTTGCCTTACTCTCTATCCTTTTGTTGATGATCCTGAGAATAACTTTAGCTGCGTGGGATATCAAACTTATTGTTCTGTAATCCTCACATGACGACACCTTTGCCTTTTTTGGAATAGGAACTAACACCGATCTCAAAAAATCTTCCGGCCAGATTCCTTCCTCATAGATACTACGAATCAGTCCATATATGGCCTTCTTCCCACCTTTCCCTAACCATTTCAACATTTCTACAGGAATATTGTCCACCCCCACAGCCTTATTTGCTTTCATCTCCTTTAATGCCCTTTCTATTTCATCGTCGAGTATGCCTGGACCTAAGCTATCTTCTTCTACGTCATGTTCCTTTTCTATGTCTAACCTTGTCGGCCTAAGTTCTTTACCATACAGTGTTTCTATATATTCCTTCCATCTCTCTTGGATTTTTCCTGGTTCAACTATTATCTTACCCCATTTATCTTTAACTGTTAGCACAGAAATATCCAGATGTAAATTAACTCAACTTTCCTTAATAATTACCAGACAAAACCAAAGAGATTAATTTTATGCGATTATTAGATACACACATACTAAACAGAGAAGTTGATACAAAATAAATAAACACTTTGAAAAATGTCAATTCAAGTGGCAAGGTTTCAAATTTGATCATTTACGTGGCATTCAATCGGTTAGGGTAGGTTTTGGAATGTCAGAGTCAATGCAATTTCTCCTAATCAAGTACGCAACCTGAAATCGGGCACGAAAAAACGTTCCCTCTTCAATTCCTCATGCTTCTTTCTTTCCTTCGTTCCAACCAGTATCCCTATTCTGTTCCTTCCCCTTAATCGCTAGGAGATTTCAAATATTAATTAATGAAAAAAGTTGCATTTTTACGTATTATTCATTTCGGTGGTAGAAATATCAAAGATAATGGTACGGTATTCAAGAGACTTCCATTGAAAGTGAAAGAAAGATAATTACAAACATCCACCCTGTGGTCGCATGATCGCACTTATTCAGGTACAATACGAGTATAGTATAATAAACCAAAAAGGAGAATGAGACAGATTTATTGTGCACATTTGCTTCATTTCCTATGGTGATAGTGCTGAAATGTCTTTGAATTAAAACTTTTAAGCGTCTCATGAATGTTTTGACCAAAATAAATTCAACCTCGCAAAACAGCAAATAGTGACGATTCACGGCTTGGACAGTTGAACGAGCAAACACAATTTCAGAAAAAAACACTGGGTCATTTAAAACTCCGGGTTCGTGACCAAAAAGTGAATGGCATTAATGTCGACGGGAGGAAGTTTTAAAAACCAATGGCCGACCGCATACAAGGCTTTCAAGTTACGCATGGCCTATTAAAAGCCTTAACGGAAGAAAGGGATGCAGCGCTGTCCAGGATACCCAGATAACATTACAGCAGAGTTGTCAGAAGGTTCGAGGCGTTCGAAAGAAAATTCGTTTTTTGAAAGTTGCTGTTCAGAGGCAATATTATTTAACGTATGAAACGTGGAAAAGCCGAACGCTTTTTCTCAATTAAGAATTAAACAATGCCTTTACCTTTAAAGTCTTGCTAGAAACGCTTCATTTGATACATGCATATTTATAAATATTCGTACGGATAAACTTCTTCAATGAACAAAAGGTACTTCCAAAAGATGTGACAGCATGCAATAAAATATAATATATTCCAATCATTATCAGCCACTTCGTCATTAAATATCGTCCAAAAACTCACGAATAGCGAACCACATGCTATTTTATCTTACTGTGAAAACTGAATCGTAATCAAGAGATCTATTTGTGGGACATGAAACTATAGAGAATTAAACCCAATCACATTAAACCAAACGCATTGGACTTTTCGCGTAAAATTGCTGGCGAGGTTGCTTTATTATGACCGATAGCGGCAGGAAATTACAAGAAAAGGATGACCGTTCGAAAAAAACTCCTTAATTGTTACGATAAAACTTGGGATTAACGATATGGATAGCGATGGTTTAGGATTTAAGGTAAATTTATTCATAAAATAAATGGAAAACCAAATAATATTATTTCAATCTTATGCACTTAGGGATGAAAGTCGGAGGGGAATTCGTAAAATCGGTAAGGTTTGCCGATGACCAAGCATTAGTTGCTCAGTCAGCCAAGGGATTGCAAGCATTGTTGAGTGAAATGGAGGTTCAGTGCGATAAATATGGGATGAGAATCAATATTAAGAAAACAAAGGTTATGCGATTTTCCAGAAAGAAAAAGGCTAAGCTAAATATTAAAATAGGCGGGGAAAAAGTAGAGCAGGTAGAAGAGTTTACATATCTCTGAAGTGTTTTGGACCAATACGGTCAAAGTGGTAGGGACGTAAGGAGAAGAATTCCGCTAGGCAAGGAGGCTTTCTCAAGGAGGAGGGAGTTGATGACGGAGACGTTGAGTAGGGATGTTAAGACAAGACTCGTAAAAACTCTGATATGGTGCGTAGCTATGTACGGCGCGGAAACGTGGTCGCTGAAGCAGGAGGATAGACGTAGATTGGAGGTTTGAAATGTGGGTGTGGAGAAGAATGGAGAAGGTGAAATGGACCGAAAGGAAAACAAATGAGGAAGTACTAGAAATGGTGGGGGAGGAGAGGGGTTTGTTGAGAGAAATCCTATGGAGGCAGGATAAATGGATGAAAGGCGTATTGAGCGGTAGTGGAATGTTGAAGAAGGTAATAGAGGGGAGAATGTTGGGCAAGCGAGGAAAGGGCAGGAACAGGATAGGGATGTTGGACGGGACGAAGGGAGGAAAGAATTACACAGAGATGAAGAGGGGACCTGATGTAGATTAGGTTGCCTGGATTGGGTTTTGTTTGGAGTTACAAAATGTTTATTTGATAGTTGTGTCCGTCCAAAAGCCTAACTTAACCGGTAGATTACCTAATAATAATAATGCAATTAGGGTGGGGTCAAAACGATTTAAGCTAACTCGCAATCCTAACAGTAAGAAGAGAAGTAAAAAGCAAATGAGTAAAATTGAGGTTTTAAGCCTAATTTATTAAGAAATCGATTCATTTTGGAAATGAAAAAAATAGTAACTTTGTGATTCCACAGAAAATTTATTTCGATACGACCCGGGTTTTGACGTTCAGCGTCATCTTCTGAATGATGAGATCTGAAGATGACGTTGAACGTCGAAATCGAACGGGTCGTATCGAAATAAATTTTCTGTGGAATCACAAAGTTACTATTTTTTTCATTTCCAATGCAAATGAGAAAATTTGAAACTTATTGCAGATACATTTTTCATTCAAGTTAAAGAAAATGTTTCTGTAAACTTTAAAAACCGTTTCTTTTTCTAAAATGTGAAATGCTAGATATTGGCACTCCGAGAGCATATACTTAGTATATATTAAGGCATGCTATTCATGGGGAAAGTCTTCATCCCCGGGGAAGAGTTAATAAATATTGCAGAAATCACAAGTTTAAGTAGATATTTTCGTATGATTCTGAACTAAAACGAGTCACAATTGCACGCGTTTATGCATTAGTGTATCCTTCACGCGGCTAAACAGTAGCGCGATCTTAAGTCACCTGTCCGTACCTAGCTACTCAAACAAGGTAGAATTTTAATGCCTGCCACCAAATCAGATTATATGAAACATTTTTGAAAGAGCGTTAGGTCACGAGTTTTCATAGAGTAGTTTGATAAAATGTAAATATTGTCTGAGAGAGAGAAAAGAGAAAAGTGATTGAGAAGTACTAACTTTAGAAAGTATTCGTAATGAACAAAAAAAGATTCCCCACTAATCAAACAAATGAAAAATATCGATAAGAAATGTAAACACCACTAACTGTTGTAGAGTATCATGTAATGTATCTTTATTATACTCTTAAATTACCCAATTGAATTTCGAGGTTGAATATTTTGTAACGCCGCAAAAAATGATGACGTTAGAACTCGAAAATTAATCAGGAAAAATCGTTCCACCATAGAAGAGTAACGCCAATCTTATAGTCAGGTCTTGAATTTATCCAATTTCTTTCAAATCTTGAGTATAACTGCAATTTTGAGTGTGTTAACGTAGCGATGCGACAAGAAGTTGATATCAACTAGGCTTCATGACTTCACGATACATACAAACAATTTGCATAAATTTCGAGCACCGTAAAATCGTTGATATCACATATCGGAGATATGACACATTAGATAATTGAATACGGTTAATAAATATTGAGGCGTGTATTTGCATAGAAACTTGACTCCGAAGACACAATATTAGCATTAGATCCTACACTCTCAATTTTCCCCAAGTATGCTTTCATAGTCTGCCCACTTGGTAGTTTAATTAACCAATCATCTCGCATTAAATAATTAGAAATTGTATGCGTCTTTTATTATTATTATTTTAAGTTTATACCTTTTGTTATTCATCTACCTTTCATTAATATTTATAACCAGAGTTCACCCTCAAAATATTCAGATGGCGTTTACGAAACTACTGAAAACAGATGCAAAGAGAAACGAAATTCCCGACGAACAAATATTCTCTTTATGTTGCTCCTTTTTTTGAATTTTAGAAAATAGTACTAACGTGCTTTAACCATAGAGTAGAAGGAAATATTTCCTTTTCTTAATAGGTAGCAGAAATCTCTAAAAGCATCAGGACTATCGTAAGAAAAACATTCCTTTTGAAACGTCGACTAAAATTCAGGCACGTGTGACCTCAACACGAAGCGGTATCCTAAGCCTTAGTCTGGCAACTGGTATCAACATCGATTACCAAAAATTTACGAACACCGGTAACCACAAGTGAAATTTGTATTTGCTGCGTCTAGTACGCTGGGAACACTTAGTGCTAAGAGTACAGAAATAGAAAAGGGTTAGATATTCTCCCCATTTCAGAACGCTGATCTACTATATACACTAATTCTTCAAAGTATAATACCCATAAGTATCGTTTCGGTTATGAAAGAAATAAAATACATAAGATTCACTGTGCATGGATGTAAACTTATAAAAAAATAATGCCAGTTCTACTTTATAAGAATTATCAACTACTTGCTTAAACTAAGAAGAATAAAAACATAAAAGGTAGTCATATTCATATAATGTTTAGAAAAACTATACTTGTGAGTGTAAAATAATGTAAACTCATGTTATATGGGTCCAGATTCTGCGCTTTTTGTTCTTTCCTTTATTTTTTTAGAACTTCAAGTTCGACAATTCGTTAAAAAGTAATATGTACCATCTTCTGGCAGCAATCAGTATTTATTTACTTATGTCCTCATAAAGCATATAATAATCTTCGGATTCCTAAAGAGTAAAATGTAAGTTGTTTATATGCACATAACTTGAAAACAGAACATAAAATGAGCAATAAAATTTGAATTACCAAAATTAACGTTTAAAAAGGAGTTATATTCCAATTTTCCTAAAACATTTCATCTTCATGAACATGCTTTCCTAATGGCGACTTTAAGGGATAAGGAAAAGGGTGTATTCGACGGTTTAGTGCCATGGGGAAAAATGGAGATAGAAATAAAAGTCAGACAGGAAATCATAAAATCAGGTTTGCGAATGAGAAGGCTTTAGTTAGACAATCATATAATGTGATGCAATGGTTACTGAGCGCATTATAAAGGCAGTGCGATAGGTATGGAATGAGAGCCCTTGGGAATAAGAGGCAGCTTGCGGGGTATTATGTAGAACCAATGTACACAAAACCAACTTTATGCGTTTTTCAAAATGAGGAAAGGCATTATATAAAAAGTGGAACATTTTACGTTACTCGGAATTACTTTGGACCAAAATGGTCAAAGTAGTAGGGGCACAAGCAAAAGAGATGCTATGGGCAAACAAGCATTCACTAGAAGAGGGGAATTGATGACAGAGACGTTAAGTAACTGCGACTATTCTAAGAAAGGTATAGTGGACGCTCTGATTTTGACGTTATTTTATATGAATTGAAATCCCAATTGTAGACGTAAGACAATAGGCTGAGATTGGAGGCTTTTGAGATGTGGAAAATGATAGAGAAAGTCAAATGAACAATTAGGAAAACAAACAAAGTGGGTCCAAATGATATAGAAGAGGTGGACGCAGAACATTTTGAATATCAATGCCATGCTTAGGACTACGATAGAGGGGAGGAAGGTAGGAAAACAATGAAGGGGACAGGTACCTTTAAACGGTATGAAAAGAGACAAATGTATACGGAGCTGAAGAATGAGATATCAGGTTGTGTCTCGAAAGGAGAGGTTAAAAATTGTAGGATCTTAGCCCGTGTTCACCTTAAATCCACCCTACTCTAAACTGTAGATCATTAAATCATAAAAGATGTGATGAAATTTCTCATTCGTCTGTTTCAGCTAAGAAATAGAATCATTTCCGATATTTTCTTTATAGAAACCTAAACTTAGGTTCCTAAAATAGCATATCAGCGCCTCTATACTATATTCTCAACCATGACAGCATAATGGCTTGTAGTGTATTCAGCTACAGGAAACCTCAATGTTTAATATTTTTTAAACCATGATTGTAAATACTGCATATTGATATCCTTAAAGAATAAGACTAAACTATCAATACACTTGCATAAGTTGGGAGAACCATTACTAATGTCGCATAAATTACAGAGTCAGGTGTGATGTGGTGGAACTGTTCCACCACACATATACCTGTTTTTTCTCCCATCCCCAGATCTTCTGTTTTTACCACTCGCCTAACCCCACCCATCACTTTATGGGTGGCTCTCCAAACTATTGAGCAATCCAAAATACAGAGTGGGCAAAATTCGGAAAAGAGGAGTATATGAACTGACAAAACTTAATAGTAACTCCAGCCCCGCCAAATACGTTAGCCCAACATGCAAAGACTTCAAAACAAGAGCAAACGAGGACCGAATAGGTCTACAGGAAGGAGATGAATACTCATTGGTCGCGAAACACTTAGTCGAAACCGATCTAAAATACAACTTCAACCATAAAATACTTCCCGTCGAAGGGAAAGGGAAGAAACTAGACGCTCAATTAGAAATAATTCAACACAAGATCCAAAACGGCCAGTTGTTAAACGAAAATTTTTTCAGTCCCACTCCCCATTACTTGTAACAACATTCAATTAAGCCATATATTACCTGTTGCAACAAGAAACCTCTATCCACCCCCTCCTGCCTCACCCCACCCCTCAAAACAGTGTCATCTGGAAGACTAACAGTTGAACAACCAGGGTTTACCCTAACGGACGGAATTTCCCCCCCCCCAAACGACAGATCCTTCCTTGAGTCCAGCCATTCACACAGCAGCTTCGTCTCGAGCGGACACAGGAGGACACCGACCTCCCACTAACTACAACTGCGGAGTGAATCGACTCCCGACACCCGGATAATCCCCAACGAAAGAGACCGATCGGCCAACGGAACCGAGCCGACACCACTGGACACCATCCTCCTTCCCCACATCCCTTTGTCTCGGTTACTACTGTTGTAGGGCGTAACGTCATAATAAGCATACACATATATGCTTATTATAAGCAGAAAATTATGATTAATTATAAATTTGCTAAAATAATGTGATTACTGTCTACACGAAGAAAAAACAATTTCTCCTTGAAAGAAGGAATTTTTTTCTGTGTGAAATTCCATTGTGGATAAGGAGAATGTCCGTTAGAAATGTTTCTTTCAATAATGCCAAAAACAAGGCTGACTCATTACTGAAGGTATATATTGGACCAATACATTAAAATCCCGAAAAAATGTAAATTTAAACTTAAGCTAGGTGTTTGATCATTTATAAAATACATAGTTCTGCAAGTGTACCTGAATCTTTACCTATTAGTCTGTCACCCTTTTTTACTGATTACGTAATACCTACTAGTTCGTTTACGTTTGCCTCATCAGAAAAGTAGAGCTTGATAGAATGAAGTATGCATTAGATTCCAATAATAACAGAAAATAGAACCCCTCTTTCCATGAAAATAAATCCTATTTTAATTTAACATTATTAAAAGTACATAAACCACCATATCACGCCTGAAACGTCTCTTTTTAAAACACATCCAATTGAATGTATGCATCAAAAGGATGGATATCCGTACTATTTTTACGTAAGGCGTTATTTATTCCATCTCATAATTCATTTGTGAAATAATTAATCAACGGGGGTTCCAGAAAACTCTCATTAAACGTCATAACCAATCGCAATTGATCATCTTTAAAAGCCTTCTTCTATCTCAGGTCTTTTCGCGTGCCGCTTCTAATTCCTTCAAGAAGTGTTGATGCAATCATTTGTCCAAGTGAGGTGAGAACACGAAACTTGAGAAGATGAGCACCTTGAGATAGGCGTTACCTTGATGAGTGAAAAAGGTGCCAGGGGCAGGAGTAGAACGCCGACGACGAGGCGAATACATGGGTTTAACGTGGCTGGTGAGAGAGAATGATCCAGGCACCGGGCAAATAGAGTCATTATTGCGGCGCGAATGACGTAATTGACGTTGCAACAGCAAATTCAACGAGGCAACTAGAGATATGTCTTAGGTCATGGCGTTCCAGATAAGATTGGGTGTGATGAAGTAATTCTATATGTGCGAAGTTAACAGAGTAACGTTAAGTTGTCAAAATTGGAGTACGAAATGATTGCACCTCATAACGTAAATTTTTTATTGCGAATGGGAAGTTTGAGAGAATACCCTAAAATTGTTCTTAAACTTTATCGTTATTAATCTCGTTATACCAAATTTTAGCAAGAAGTCTGTTAATGATCTACTCAATACATCTACTCAAATCCCCGCAAGCCACCGCAAGGGCGTGTGATTCGACATGCTGGCATTCATTGATCGTTTTCCCAGGAGCATACGTTTTGATTACACTACAAATAGTAAATACTGCTATTCAAAATAAAAAAAATAGTGAGTTCAATTACGCCGAATGATTGTGAGTAGAATCGCGATCATAAATATTTTCTCATAAACCTATTGCTTGCAGGTCAGCTATAATATAGCCGACCTACGAGGGATAAAAAAACAGTTCTAAAGTTAATGACTTCTCATGTTCATTCTCAGAATAATGTAAGAAAAATAATCGCTGCAATTGTAATGCATGCTATTAATGTAGTTCTTGTATCTCAATTTCAGAGAAAATCGACGTTATGATACGCAATTGCAAATTCGGGAAATGCCAAAATGGTTTCTTTTTTCCTGATAGAACCAATATGTGTTAATAAGAATGAAACATCAAAGAAAATTACATACGTACATAAACGAAACTATTTACTTTTTTAATTACCTAATTTCAATTCATACCATACTAATTTAGTATTGAAGTTGAGAGGTGTTCAGATTTCACTAGATTCATATGATATAATAGAGAATACGAGAATTACGCATTGCATGGTGCATTGCAATTACGTGGAGTATCAATTATAGAATTTACTGCCTAATGAGAACAAACACTCGCCCCAAAATGTAGGCTATAAAATGTGGAACACGGAGAGATAAATAGAACTCTGACAACCATAAATAGCAATAGATTTCTCAATAAAATGAGACAAAACTATCCAAAGTGTCCGTCGAACAAAAGCTCCCGGCCCTGACAACATGCTTAATGTTGTCATCCGGGAACTCCCACAGGCAGCGGTGCCGTATCTGACCAGCATCAATCACGACTGCGTCAGAATATCCTACTTGCTGACCACTTGGAAGAAACCGAGAGTCTTACATCTACCAAAGACGGAGACATCGAAGGTGAGTCCCGGAATTTCCGACCCATTTCCCTTCTCGGCGTATTCGGTGAGATATTAGAGCGACTCCTGCAGCGGCAGATTGCTCATTTCGTCCGTGAGACTAACATCCTCCCGGAGGAACAGTTTGGCTTCCGCAAGCAGGATTCCATGGTCCATCAGCTGCTGAAAGCAGCGGATTTAATTACGGACGCCTTCAACAGCAAGATGACGGATTCCGAGCAATTTTCGACGTTAGCAAGGCGTTCGATCGTGTCTGACACCCGGCACTCCTGTTTAAGATGAGACGACTCAATTTCCGACTTCGGTAGCCAAGTTGATCCACTCCTACCTACGGGTCGTGCGAAGATATTCGTAGCGCTAAGTCGGCTTCCGCCGATTATTTGCCTGCCTGTCCTGAGCATGGATAAAAAGCGTCGACTGTACTACGCGTGAGCATTGACCATTACCTACAAAGCGTCGTTAACGTCAGGAGTGCCGCGATTGATTCTCACTCGAATTCAAGTGGTATCAGAGTATGTTTATCCCTGTTTCACGGGATGCGGTCGTGACGCGTCTCCGAAATGCACAAAGACGGGAAGATGGCATCCCTGGCCGTCCTTCTCCCGAAGAACTCAGTGAAATTCTTCGAGAAAGTGGCGGAATCGGAGGCGCCACTCAAACGAAAGACGGCCGACACACAAGTCTGGCCGTGGGACCGTCATAAGCTCTCCATAGCCAGCCACCTTGGACAAAGCAGAAGCCCTATCAGCGAAGAAGAGGCCAAGGCTGCTCCGTGTGGGGAGGATTACACCGTCTTGACAACACAGAAGAATTCTACCTGCCTTAGTAGCCTTGGCGGCTAGAAAGGCGAAAGACCACGGTCATGCAATGGACCACGGTGAAACATTTCAGCTCATCAGAGAAGAATTTTCATCAAATCACTCTGAAATACCATTTCATACCATGGTAAGACTAACGGATTTGCGACAAAAGTTGGTCCTTTCATCGCCATTTCTACTGAAAATAATGAATACCTTTTGCACCAACAATGACATAAAAAGGTAACATGTTAGTATTTCTCAGCATTTACGTTCACTACGAATAACAACAGTGCCTCGATTCAATAAATATTTTAATTGTTCATTAATATAGATTCATTTTTGGAAAAACCCCGAAATTAACTTAAATTTAGTTTCGTGAATTCATCAAATACGTTAGTTGCGGCAGGAAGGAGAATTACACGATCCACGAATTATTTTAACTACCTCTATTCACCCAAACAGAGAGATATCAGTGGTGAGAATAAATTAACTTTTCTGTGTTATAACCGTATAATAATTGAAGGTTTACGATATGTTGATCCCTGCTAACAAATGTGAGTTTCCTCATTGAATTTCTCGTCAGAATTTCCATTTATGTTTGCCTAACGCACATAAAGTATCCATCCTCAATTGAAAACATATTAACGTTTCCTACGCTCTCTATCACAATAAAGTATTTCGCTCAAGCCTGATACAGAAAAATAAATTGAATTTGCGCAACATTTTAGCACAAATATTAGTATTCTTAAATGCAGACTATGCATTTAACTCTATGGGCCATGATGTTGACTAACGATCCATAGAAGATATAAAATCTTATCCGTGGAAGTACATCATTCATTTATTTTTTGTCATCCTAATAAAACACAAATATAGTATTCCAAGCAAAAAGAAAATCAAGGGAGAAGGTTAGGGCATTTTTTAATTTGAAACCGCAGGTAACATATTAATTAGAGGTGCAGAAATGCTCTCTAGAATAGAGGCCATTTCCGAGAATTAAAATAAATTGAAATTGAAAATAACAGATTTAAAATATTTTCAAATAACGGAAACACTGAAGTATAATTCTACTACGTGAATAAAGCAGTAGGTGTATACTAGGTTAGGGGAAACGACAAAGAAAATGACATTACTCTCTGCTCTACTCCTATGCCAAAACTAAAGCAGGACATTTAATATACTTAAACCCAATACTATAAGTAGTAAAACACAATTGTTATATGTCATTTTGTCATTTGTCATTTGTCCACTATAATAATTTTAAAACATAAAAGGAAAAATAAAATTATGAAAGCGGCACTTAATTACACGGTAACGTTTCAAATTTACGATCGTCGTATTAGCGTCAATCTTATCTGTAATAAAAGTGAAAGGCACAATCAAACTCATTAATGACACACAAATAAACCTAGTTAAATAAATAATATAAGTTGACCATGGAATGACTTTTATCTAGTTTGCATGAATCAACTGGTTAGAGGGGAACAAGGAGGGAGAAGTGAAAAAGAGCATGATACATTTTTTATTGAATACGGTGACAACAATTAATTATAAAATGAGGTCAGGTAATTTTATTTTTCAAATTATCAATGTTAACTGACAAGAATTATCTCAACAGATGCACTGCCGAGGTAAACAAGAAACACGTCTGGCACATAGCTTACTACGATGCAATTTTTTTCTCATGGATTTATATTACGGCAAAGATCTATGGGTGAGTGCATGCAGAAACTGGGAAAATGAGAAAGCCATTCAAGCAATCGAATCACCCATCTTGAATATGACTGAAAACATCAATACGGCTTTTCGGGAATGATTTGTGAAACCCTTGATTCGGAGCACGGTCTTCGAATAAGAGAGGAATAAATCTAGACGAGATAACGAGAGAAGTCACGCGACTGGTAAATAAGATAATACTGTTCAATAATAACTCTTGAGGGATGAGTTTGAAATAAAGCTATTGTGTTGAAACGGCCATTCGTTAGACCATCATGGAGGTTCAATATTTTAGGATAAAATGAGAGATATATTCAGAGGTATGGTTTGTTGTAATATAAGTGTAATGATTTCCGATGTGAAAGTACCGGTTGTCTTATAACCGGATTATTCTGCGATTAATGACTGATGAGTACAACCGAATGATATTGATGGTAAATGCGTCCGAAACGAAATGAGTGTTGTAAAGATTGAATAGTGAATCATGGAGATGATTTATAAGACTGTTTTCTAAAGACGGTAGAACAAATAAGGAGATTAATGAGGGTGTAAATTCATGAAGAGAGATTGGTAGCAATACGTGGAGTAACTACATAAAAAATTAACACTTTACCAAGGCAGCAAAAACAGCAGTGTATTAAAGTGTATATACGTGGGTTGTTAAATAAGTAAGAAAATCGAAGAGATGACGCACGGGTTTGCTTTTAGTAATATTTATTGCTCAATAGACTGCTGTTGACGTATGAAGTGTACTTGAAGTACCAGCTATATCAACCACGTGGTTTCCATAGTCGATTGAAGCAATAAACTTTTGTTAACTTAGAAAACTGGAGAAAAAAATAAGTTTCGTGACATGAGTAAAAACTTCTATGGAAAAGGTTTCACAATAAAATGCACAAAAACCAATTCAAATGAATCGCATGACACCTCTGTTCCTGTGTTTGCGACTGTTTACAATAGGGTATAAGTTTAAACATTGGTCAAACATTCACACATTATTAGCACCGCTCGGGACGTCCCATGGAAGTGAATGGAAGTTCTCCGAAATGATGGACAAAATCCACTTTACCATTTTGATTGATCGACGAATCAATGTTCGCGAAATGTTTGAGTCCACAGGCATATTACAAGGTATAGTGTTATCAAATTTGGACAAAAAATTGGGCGTGAAAAAATTCTTGGCAAGATATGTGCCGCGTTTGTTCTGAGTGGAGAATAAATTCTATCAGGTAGTCCATCCGGAGGTTAATTGGGTACTTTTCCGTCCCAATCCTGACGAAACAAAGATTATTTTCGAAGGCAGAGGTCATTGTCATCATAGATGCTGATTTCGAGAAACATTCGAAATTGAATTTTTTTCACGGCTTAAAAAAATTAGTAAAACGCTGAGAAAAGTGTATCGAACTTTAACGAGATTACGTTGAAAAATAAAAAGATATCTACTCAAATAATTTTTTTCTATTTCTCCTATGGACTTATAGAACCACTCACAGATACCAAAAACATTGATATTGAAAAATGAGATTGATACTTGAGAAAGATGAAAATCAGAAATAGTGGATAAAGAGTACGTGAGGAGAATTGGTCGCAAAAGGATTGGAGATAAAGTGAGGAATGGGTGATTATAAAGTATATTTTATTATTAAGGAGTCTACCTTTTAAGGTAGGTTTTTAAAGGACAGGGACTGAACACTCATACATTAATTAGCCTTATCAGAATTATTATGGACACAACCTGACACCACAATAAACCTCTTCACTCTAATTTAAGTAAAACGTAGATAAAATAATAAAGCATGAAGGTATAAGTTAATAAGTTGTCGTATAATTTTCATTGCAATTTTCGTTCCTGGTTAGTCTTTCTTAATTAAATATAATCTAGAATCCGATACCTCATACCCTTCTTTAATTCCACGATAGGAGTTGCAAGACGTTGTTTCAAAAAACTGGGTAGTGTATCAAAATTATTAGAGAAGCTGGGCTACGAATCTCTCACGGAGCGAAGGTTACAATGCAATATAAATCTCTTGCATGGATTGGAAGAATATCTCTTTACCAATCATGTTGAAAATGTATAATTGGCCCTATCGTACTACGGTAGGACAGTTCATGTCAATAAATTGAGAGATTAAGGATGCAACAGATAGGTTTCTTAACTAGACCCTTCTTTCCGACCACAAATTGAATACGATAGAGGGAAGAGTAGGTATTTAATTGCATTGTAGTAGACAAGTTAGTACACTAGCTCTCAAATAAATTTTTGTTTTTGAAACGAAACTAACACACGTTGGCTATTCACATAACTTTAAGTAGTACATGGGATAATGAACATGCAACATTAGTTTCCCTCTCTTTCATACGAGTGTCCTTCACAAGACTCTCTCTTTAACCATTTCTCTAGAGAACTTTTCATTTGTTACTAAGTTAAACATTTAATTTTCTACATATTTCAGTAACACCGTATTATCATTGCCTAAAACAATTTTGCTCTGCAATCTCCAAGTCATATAATTATAGGAAATTAGATTTCAGACATGACTAAATGAAAAGCTTCCAAATTTCTTTGTCAATACTTTCCGGTATTTTTCATCAGTAGTGTCTCTTGATTGTAATTCATCTTCTCCAAGCCTATTCCTCTTAGTATGTTTACATAGAGGGGCATTCGCTGGTCTTAATTTTTCATTATTGTAATGATTATTTTCCCCAGTTAGACTACAGTCCAATAACTTACTTTACAATCAGGTTAGCTATCATATTAATTATTAGGTATCCTATAGTATTATCTATTCATAAATTTAATTGGGCGAATTGGTGATCCGTCACATATTCAAAACGAGGAAAAGCTATGCATTTTTTACCTATGCATAGGTGTTCGGTATTCTCTTCGAGCTTTCTGGCAAATATTGTCTCTCACACAATCTCTCCCCCTACTTTCCATATAACCCTGCGGCCATAAAAAGTAATTCCTTCCCAACCGACCTAACACGTCATAGAGTTCAAAGAGTGAGAGTATCGAAAAAGTGTCGAGGCAACAAAAAAAACTTATCACCTTAAATAGAAAAGCAATTGAGGTATATTGTGGATTAACTCTCACCAAATAAAAAAATCAACACTCCCTTGCGAATGTGTAGCTAACTTATTCATTGGATGCAGCCCAGAAGAACGCCGTTCAATAAATCCCCTGTAAGGTTCACGGTGTTTTTTTCCGGTCTACAGAATATTTTTAAGCAAAACGTTGCCTTATTTATTCAGTTGAAGTGGCAAACTTCAGAAGAATAGACCAAGTCCCATAAGCCGTTCCCACCCTCGGATGAAATTTAAAAAAAAACGCTGAGCCCGAAACAATTCAGTATTTAATGTCATCTCTAACCCATTTCTCCTGGGATATGATGCTCGTATCATAACCATTGTGCCGCCGATGGCTATGAGTATTTTCTGAGGTTCTAAAATACTGCGGTCAATTCTATTCCACCCCGATGATCGAGAACACCAATTGATTTAATGAAAACTTCCATAAGAGGAAATTCCAAGCTGACCTTCCTCCACTCATACCTACGCCGCCACACCGTTTTATTCCTTGTACCGGAAGACAGCTAATTAAGTTTTTATGCATAGTAAGGAGTATGCAAGACTTTATTATCCAATTTTGCTAAAATCTTCCAGAAAATATTCTGCCTACCTATGCTTTAAGCGACAGTCAAGCATAAATGCAAAAGTTTCTCCATCCAAGTTTTTTCGCAAGAACATTTTAGGAAAGCCAAGAACTAAGATGTAATATTATTAAAGAAAAATAATTCCATTAAATTCATCACAGTAGAGAGATTAAAAAAGTTGTAACGAACTATATTCTTGATGAAGTCGATAATAAGTAGAAACACAAGTTAAATTTTTGCAACAAATAAACGAGTTCGACTTCTTCTTTATTTTATTTGCTCAATCCCAAGGTAAATACGAAGCACTAACGTAATTTATGGCGACTTGGGCAAGTTTTTCGCAGGGTAAAAACAAATCAATAAGGTATAGTTGCAAATTGTCCCTAAATATTTCGACCCTTGGAAATCTAGGATGTAGTTTGGTCATAACCGTAACCCTACGCATAACATCGGAATGTTAAAAAAGATTTTTTACATATTTCATGGAAAATTATATTTTTGGATAATCGCCAGAAATAATATTGTACTTTTTCATAGATTTCCCTCTAACTAGTGCAATTCTGAAGTAATTAAAATTGCCATCTACAAAATTCTAATCCTTCACTTTCTTCATAACTGTTAACAAGAAAGAAAGATTTAAATTAAAATTTTAAAAAGAAGAACATTTATTCACGAAGCATTATTACTGTGATGGGCAAGTTTAGACAAAAATCTTACTCATTCCTAATCCAGAAGAAAAGGCACCCTTTTTATATACGAAGGGTTATAAGATGTGTGACGACAGAGAGATACTGTAGAAACCTTAAATAAAATTTAAAAAAAGAGAATCTTGAGTTGAGAATTTCTAGAATCAGTAGTTGAAATTATGAGGAACGGGAAAGATAATTGAAAACTATGATAACAACTGAGAATGTCTAACTACACGGTTGAAGATGTAGACCACAGTATTAAATATTTTGAGCACCAAAGACAGAATGACAGCTTCTCAAACAATACAATTACATTGTAAAAATGAACTTAGAGAAAGAGGAGTGGGGGTTGAAGAAAAAGGCGTAAGTTGAATACAAAAATTGAAAGGGCCTAATATTCCTGCTACCTCAATATTATGAAGCTTAATGAAACGACAATTTATTTAGAGAAATTTATATTTAAAACAAAATGAATAAATAAAAACGGAAAATAAACTAAAAATAACTCGTAGAAAATAATAATTGTAGAAATCTAGTTGTTAAAGAATGAGAACGGTATTAAATAGGATGTTTTTGAATCTCAATCAGATACCGTTGAATCCTTATGATTTAGCGTTTTAACTTAGCCTATAAGGTCGTGAAATAAGATGTTTTCTGAATTTTAAACGTTTTTGCATAAAAAAGGTTTTCAGAGGCAAAACATTGTTACGTGTACGACAAAAATTGATTATTACCTTATTTTTAAAAGAATACTATTTCCTGTTCACATTCCACTTATTTTCTAAAGTGAGAGCCACAAACATGATTGAAGACGTCATTTACCTGTATAATGAGTTAACATCACATATTTTGATAAAAACGCTTAAAACGGAAAAAGAAGTCATAAAAATTGCGTATATCTCTAATGTTTACAATATTGCCTTTGAATAGCATTTATTTTTCGTAAATTTAATTATCTTTCCGTTTTGAAGGTTTCATTTGAAGTAAATAAATTAACATGTTATCAAAACCAAATTAACAAAACGCATTTTTTTGTTTTTTTTCTCTCCTGCTCATTCTAGTTTTTTGATGAATCAAGGGTGTCTGACCACCCCTGAGTCTTTGCTAACCTAAATTAATCTAGTCGGTATTCCCTCAAGCAAAATCACCATCGTCGACATTGTATTCGGAAGTATTCAGCGTAAAGTGCAAGAGGATGATGACGGCGCCCGACCGCAATCCGATGTAACAATCCGGGCCTGACTGCTACCATGCACTATGGGCTATCAGAGGGCTCGTCAGTCATTCTGAAAACCCGCCTCTTTGACTTCGGCCTCTCGCTTGCCTCCATCAACAAGCAAGGGATCAGAATAGAGGATTAGAAAGCATGGGTCTACGGGATAATTGAAAATTTGTCGGCAACTGCGGAGAATCGATCCAGGGCCCTCGTCCGCGCAAGAGGGCCGTCCGATAACCACAGGACCTTGAACCGCCCCGCACCGTCGGACACTTCACACGTCGAGGAAGATGGAGGATGGGTCGACCGGATTGCCATAATAGCCTTGGAAACAGAGTTTTCCGACGGTAGTCTGATGTTTAGCTGGCGCGTGGAGAAGCTGGTAATAGATATACCACCTTCGAGGCGAAAAGAAAATGTCTGCGAACGTTTTTTACAGTAAGGCAGCACTTGTATTCAATTGTTATAGGCTCAACATTGTGAAAGTTCATGTTCATTAAATGAAAAACACAATGTATTATCAAGTGTTCTTTATTTCTGTACTGCTAGTTTCAACGGTTAGGCGTCATCATGAGGTGACCTGATGATGGCGCCTAAGGGTTGAAACTAGAAGTAGGAAAATAAAGAACAGTGGAAAAATATATTGTGTCCTTAATTTAATTACGAAGCGCTTCATTAAAACACACTTTTAGAATGTGGTTCTCTATGAGTGTGTACGCTTGAACAATGACCAGTCAAACACAGTGAAAATCCCTCTGAAAAACGTTTGCTGCACGATAAAACGAAACTGAAGCTGTATAATAGACCATGAAAGAGAATATTAAAATGTGGGTGTGGAGGAGGATGAAAAAGGTGGAGTGGACTGAAAGGAAAAAAAAGGAGGAGGTAATAGGCAGCTGTTGTATCAAAACACAAAAATTTTGTGAAAAAGACTAACTCTAAGGTCGTAAACGAAACCACTCGGTTGATAATTCAGAATCAATCCTCCAGTTCCTATCAAAACATAACCTGACATCAAACATTCCAACAAGGAAGGCCCTCTTCAGTTTCGAACACTTCCTTACTCCCTTGATTCCGTCCAACATCCCTATCCTCATATTTCTGCCCCTTCCTCGCTTGCCTAACATTCTCCCCTCTATCCCAATGTTCGACATCCCACTGCCAATCAATATGTCTTACACCTATTTTTTTCTGATTTTTTTTATTTCTCCCAACAATCCCCTCTCCTCGCCCACCATACCTATCACTTCCTCATTTATCTTTCTTTTGGTTCACTTTCTCCATTGTTCTCCGCACCCACATTTCAAAATCCACCAAAGTACATCTTACTTCTATGACCATGTTTCGGTGCCGTACATAGTAACCTTTAACTAGCTTGCTACGCTCCATAGCAACCTTTAGCTAGTCTTTTTTCGACATCCTTACTCAACGTTCCTGTCATCAATTCTCTTCTCCTTGTGACAGCCTCTTTGCCTAGTTCAATTCTTTTCCTTGCGTACGTATTTTTGTGACTATTTTGTTTTAAAACATTGTCATCAATAACAAAAAACAGATACTTAAACGGTTCCACCTGCTCTAGCATATGAACTCCTATTTTAATATTTATCTTAGTCTTTCTATTCCTGAAAAACTGCACTACTTTCTTTGTATATCGTATTTATACTCATCCCATTCCTATCGCAATGACTTTCCAATACACTCAGTAGCTTCTGCTACTTCACGGCTGATTGACACACTGAAGACGGGTGCTCCGCAAACCTAAATGATTTCATGAATTGTCCACCAACTTTCATCCCTTTATTCGTCTATAAAATCTTGCAACTGGTTGTCTGACTGGTTAAATGAATCCTGATTTGATGAAGTCGTCACCGACAACCTCCAGTTCTTCCTATCCCTCTTCAGCCATTTTCTCAAGATATACGCTGAACACACTCGTAATAATGGACTCAACTGCTTTATTCCTCTTCTTCACTCTTCCAATCCTGGCTTTTCATAACCCTCTCGCACCTGAGTACCGTATAGTCTGAGATATACACAGGTTACGTCTAATTCTCCTATCCCACCAATTTACTCCTGTTTTCTTCATTACGTTTATTGATTCTACCCAAAAAACCTAATCCCATCAAACACCATCTCGAAATCAACGAAACAGTCAAATACATCCTTATTATATTCTATATCCCTCTCTATCTGTGGCCTCAATAGGGCACTGGCATCACGTGTGCCCATTCCCTTTCTGAACCCAAATTGTTCATCCCCTAAGCAGTCATTTGCTCTCACGTAAACCTAACTTAAATGGTAGACCACCAAATGAATGCATTATTTTTTTAATGAAATGTGTGTTTGCAGAACAAAAACTTATCAATATGTAATATAAGGTCGGTGAAATCATTTTTCATTCATGAACATTTCTTGAGTGATTCGTCTTAGAAGGTTTGAATTGAAGGGAACGAGGACTGAGTTATACACGTATCCATCACAACTCTAATCCAATCTCCTCCCCCATCCCCATCGTATTGCAAAAATTAAATGCATCAGCTACGCCTAAAGGTAGTTAAGCATTCCAGGGAAATAGAAATTCACGTTCACCTTCTCCGGGGGTATCGGAGAGGAAGTTGACTGCGGCGAGGGGACGTCGACGTCAAGAGGGAGAGAGGAAGTGAGAAAATTCAATAAAAAATCAACGAAAGGGTCCGTGGGAGGTCATTTATTTGGCGTGGAAGGGATCGAATAAGGGTTTTTCCTGGAAAAATGACGGAATATTCCAGAAAATTAATGGATGTCACGTGGGAAGAATGAACCCCGTGAGGTTTGGGGGGGAGGAACTACCGACTTATCGGGAGGAAGTCGATTGGGGAAGGTGAAGGGTATAAATTTAAAAAAATGTTGAAAAATTCGCCACGAGGAAGGATGTGGGTGTCAGGGTAAGGGAGTTGGTGGCAAAAGACTGAGTTGAGAGTGAGGATCGAGGAAATCACAATCAACTCGTTTCATTACGCTTTTCTAGGAATTGCTTCAAAGCGATTAGAGGGGAATTGAAGGGGAACGTGAAAAGTAGGCGTCAAACAGATCGCAGAATGGGTGTGGGAGATTCTATTTAATATAAATTATGCCCACTGTTTCTAAAGGAGGAAACAAAAAGCTCAAATGAATTTCGGAATGGAGAGGGAGAAGCAGAGACAGACTTAATATTATGAGTGAGTGTCGAGAAAATATGAAACTAATTTGTGTGCTAAATTTGGAGCTTCGGTTACGGGAAATTAAAATATATATTTATGTATACATATATATACCGTCTTCCTCGGAAGATTAGCTAGGAGGAAGACGGATCACGATTCCGTCGAAAATATCAAGAAATAACGTGTGAGTGTTCCTTTTATGTGTTCTCATATTGTGTATTGCTGTCTAAGTTTTTTATTTAACACTTCCGTGTTATTCGAAGAAAGAATATATATATATATATATATATATATATATATATATATATATATGTTCGTATACACATATACTCATTCATATGGAAATACGTATGTATCAGAAAAAGGGATAGGAACACACATAAAGGAGGAACACAGGAATGAATTCTAAATGTAGAAGAACTCTACATCCAGAAATCTTTAGAGTTCATTCTTTTCTATTTACTGTTCTTTTGGCTTCTTGTTAAAGCTCTTAATGTCCCCTTGTTATGTAATTCCAATTTTCTTCTGTTATATCTGTTCCTACGTCCTCCCTCACTATCCACTCTACAGCCTGCTTTTACTGCTTTACTATCACCACAGATAAGACTAACAATTCCATTTCCTAAACTTACTTCTGTGTTTTATTCTCTTGCATCTGATGGTACACTTAAGTATTAACACTAATTTCGATCTAAACCCACATCTGCTCCTGGATAACGAGGGGATAATTAAACTCCTTAGTTCGTAGATCGGAGGCTTTCGCAGCTGTTGAGAGATGCAGAGGTGGTTCTGGAGTTTGACTGCGTGAGAGACATTTTTGGCTCAACGTTTCTCTGCCGTTGCAGGGAGCGTCTTCAGGAGCGAAGTTGGCTCCTGAAGACGCAACGGGAGAGAAACATTGAGCCAAAAATGTCTCTCACGCAGTCAAACCCGAGAACCACTTCTGCAAACTCCTTAATTCTTAAAATGCTCTTATACATTATATCTATCCATGTTTCAGAAACTGTTCCTAATATATTTCTGAATTCCCGGAAATTTTAATGCCTACCTGAGTCTATTTTGATGTTTAAACCTAGTTCAGGTTGAATAAACAATCTTTCGAAGGACTATACTGTTTTCATCACGCGTTTGTTTCTTGTTTCTTAACCGTAGCTCTCTACCTTATTACCATTTCTCCCTTCTTTTTCCTTTTTGTTCAAATCTCCTATCGTTGTCAAACATTTCTTTCAAGACTACATTCAATTATTTCCTCCAATCAATTGTACATTCTGTTGAATTCTACCTCCCACGATTATTTTGAACTAGTAGACATGAGCAATGCCCAATTTCGTAGGCTCAGCTTTAACTTCTACTACTAACATTGTATCAGTCTCCTGATGCGTATTTGCTATGCTTCCTCCTATCTTTCTGTTAAATATTACCAACCCAACTCCCTTGCTCTCTTCCCGTTCGCTGTATGATAAACTATAACTATCATTACAGTAATCCTCGCTAATCCACTAATTCATTCCTTCTCGTATTGCCCTACAATATCTGTTTTCCTTTCTCTGTCTCTCGTTTAATATTGTCTAATGATCTTGCCCTCAAAATAGGCTTTGAATTCTACGCCTTTATTATCACTGGCTCAGTCCACGTCTCTGTCTTTCCTAATGCTGCTGCAGATTCAGCTTTGCAAGAATTTCACACGATGACGATCGTAGAAGCCTTGGCCCTCCGATTGCCAGGCAAGACATGCGATACGGGTGTCGCAGTTGCCAAGAGTAACACTCAAGCCTATGCTCATCGTTGACTCGTAAAATAATTACTTGAAGTGGTTTACCGTTGCCTTCCTCAACACTGTGTGTAAATTATCTACACCAAATGTGCACTGTCATGCCCCCACTAAAATACCATTTGTGACTCTATTTGAAGAGGTTTCTCTCTCGTAAATTTAACAAGTTTCTTCGTATTTTTCCAAAGATGACCTAGTATTCGCCATTTGCCATGTTGATGGTTTACTTGCCAAGAGACCTGGTATGGTGTCCGGTAATTATCCCATTCCTTCTCTCTTTGATAAACTTATGTAGCTCATGCCATGGTCCACCTTGCAAGGACCTCGCCCTTAATTTTTTTTAAGAATTTCAACAAAAACGTTTCCCACAAACGCCTAAACGCCGGGAAAATCAATCTTAAGACGTAGTCAGAAAGAAATATTACACTTTCAAGCCCCAGAAAATATTAACTAATTTTTGTTTTGAAAGCTGATGAATTATATGGAAAAACTAAAATCCGTTCACCATTTGTATTTAGATTAATATCACGTTTAAGAATTTAGTTTTACGTCTAATTCGCAAAAAAATTAGATATTTCCTTAAACAACTTCTTATTCGCTAACCCATCGTTTTTATCCATCAATGATAATCAAAAGTTAATGAACATTTACATTTAGAGAAGGCATGGCTTTTTTTCTTGTCCAAATATAATTTTTTTTCGAGAAGGAAGTTTTAATTGAATTAATACTTTCCGACGTTACATAAAACTTCAGTTCTGATAACTGATTCAAGGCTTTATCATTCTTGGGATTAATGTGCTTTTAAAAAAGTTTATACTTTCATGCTACTTTGGTTCTATTGCTATAGAGAGATTGAAGAATGATACCGGGGGAAATGATGAAAAAGTCTCATACAGAAGTGTGGGTGAGGGAAGGAACTCCGAAGGAATGGAGGCAGAACAGGCCATTCAAAGTGAGGACCGATATTCGAAAAAGGGGAGGATTCTGGGAAGAGAAGCAATTCCGGTATTCAAGGAATCCCATAGAATTTTCGACAGGATTGGAATGTGCCTCAGGCGTCCTCTCCTGCTTAACAATTGTTTCCAAAACTAAAACACGCCAAATTATAGGGGAGTTGTAACGAATGGCGTCATCCGAAGTATTTCGAGGAGTTTTTGCATTAAAAGGAAGATATCTATTGTCACCGATGGTGCTTGCTTATGTTCCAAGGTGATTTTACGCCATGAATAATGGCCACTTTGCTTCAACACCTCTTTCGGTCTGATTTTCAGAAATTGTTGAACATATGATTAAATTAGTTATTCGTACGAACATACTAGAATAATTCTCAGGGTTTTATCTCTTTAATACGTTTTGCAGTGTCATGAAACGCTTAAATCTACAAAATGTACATGAACCACCTATTTTTTTTAGTGAAACATAGTAACAAATGTCTTTTGCACATAATATTTTCTACTCAAAAGTGAAAACGAAAGAGATTTCAAGGATCAATGTTCATATCCATGATGAAAAAAAGAAGGAAATGGAGATAGTGACGATTGGAAAAATCGTCACTATCTCGGCGATAGAATATTATAATGAACAGAGATTTAAAAAATTCTGGAAGGTATTCCAATTTTGCTTAAACAATGATTTAGCTAATATAGATCATTCTTTTCAATGATTTTACTACTATGCCGAATTGCGTGAAGAAGGTTGTCCAACACACGTAAAGGGTCTCACATCCCCAAGTTTATCATCTTCTGCTGTAATTTCATACTCAGTGCTGTAGTCTTACAACACCGAAAGAATTAAAACGCAATCGTTAGACTTGTGAAACGCTTTTTGTGCCTTTGTAAATTAAATTGTAAAGAGACGTAGACAGCTTTTGAGCGTCAAACCAGATACATTATTATTATTTTTTTAATGCACGCGATTGGTCAGAAACAATTTCAGCGAGTAACTGTCCACCGAAATCGTTCGCCGATTCATAACCGCAATGGCAACTTAATCAGAAAGGAAGAATTTATAATGGTTTGCCTGCAGTTTTAGTCAAAGATTTGAAGAGGGGACGGATGATTGGGATTTCATGCCGTACACTCTCAAGCCCACTCTAGAATCTCGATAACAATTTTTTTCTGTATTTCACACCAAATTCGCAAAAACAGCACTGCCACAGGAGAGACTGGTGATACTCAATCGGACTGTTCAGAGTGTATTTCGTCCTGCGTAGGGTCCATATTTGAGGAAATGTGACGAATAATTCCAATGTAATAAAAATAACTTGATTTCACCACTTACTTGAGAGTTGCGAATGACCCGTTTTAAAACACTCTATTTCCCTGAAATTCCCAAGCAAAAATTTTCGGCGTAATATTTAAACATAAAAAACATTTCAATAAAGTCTAAATTACTAAAAGGCTGTTTTCACATGTAGATATTTTTTATGTTAGAATGTCCGTAAATATTTAGCCTACTTGAATAGGACCCATGAAACTTAAATTCGGCGCATTAATGACTTTTAAGTCAAAACCAACAGAATAATTTCGAAACGCTGTTTAGGGTTCTCTTATACCGCATAGAATGAATGGACAATAATAATAATAATACTCGTATCTATAAGTAAATGTGGGAAATCAAGCACAAGAAAGTCCAATATCTCATGCAGTCCTACGCTAATTTATATAGAGTAGTAAATTAGATTAGGCAAATATTCACAGAAAAAGTGTTCAAACCACTCAAGGCAAAAACTTTTGCAAATTTACAATTGAACTATTTAATGCAATACTGCAAAATGCCAACCACTGATTTTACAATCAGCAAACCTATTAGAAAGCCTCTTTAAAATGAAATGTTTTCCCCTCTGTTGAATCATTTGGATATCAATTGATAAATTTTCTGACTTATCCCTGTTTATTTCCAAGTATTTTCCCTTGTGTTTTCAACTTCTTATACAGCGCACCAATTTCACCCTTCCTTTGTTAAATGTCCATATTCTCACAATTTGACTTCTAACAAGCTCTTTTTGCTCTGTTTCTTTTACAGCTTAATTTCTCATTCAACCCTTTATACCTCCTTCTACCTAACTCTGCTCTGTGTTCACATTATTTCATTCTCTTTTTCATGTATCTTCCTGATCTTCTCATCTGTAATCTATTGTTTTCCCCCTTTTTTAATTCAATATTTCTATGGTCTCTTTTTGCAGCATTTTATATCCCTTTTGTTAAATGATCCCATTTTTCTTCTGTTGTATCCGTCTCCATATATTCACTCATTATATTCTCAACAGCCTGCTGGCACTTTTATTATCGTCTCAGTTATAACCCAAGCATTACGATTCTTCGAATGTCTGTTCAGTTTTATTCCCTTGAATTTGTCGTTACAGTTTCATGGTAATAACATATGGGCTGAATCAGCGCCCACTCCCGGGAATTGCAAATAAATCACTCAAACCTTAGCGTAACCAAATTCTAGCAAAACAGAGACCTTTCTAAATCCGCCGGTATTTTGTAAGTATACCTACACTTAAGGTGTGTTTGAACTAAGTATTCGCTGCGATTTATTACATACAGGTTATTATCCTCTCTCTGTGGCCATTTCTTATACATAAACTGTAGGCCTTTTAATCTCTTCTTACTTTGCCTACCTTCGCGTCCCAATTTCATCATTACTATTTTTTTTTCATCCGCGAACACCCTCAATAATATCATCGAATTGATACTATACCCTGTCGGCTTCTTCTTCCCTATGATCGTTTGGTAACATGAAGACCTGAATAATGACTAAGTTCGTCGGTTCTACTTGAATCTCTACTAGTAGTATTCTATCCGTTGCTTTCTCTATGTTGACTAGGTTTCTTTGTTCCTTTTTATTCAATATTGTGGCAACCCCTTGATGGTTCTCGTCCCCTTCACTATACGTATATTACTCCACAGCTAAAACTTCAGTAATCCCCAATGTCTTTTCACCTCACTTCGCTTAGACCTAACAGAATATGTTACCTCTTTCCATCTTTCCCTTTATACTATCTGATTTCCTGTCCTCAGCATTGTCCTAACATTCCAAGTTCTAATTATAACTAATTCGGCCTCCTTCTGCGTCTTTCCTGCGGCTATCGGTTTTACTTTGCAATGGTTTTATGAAATGATGACCGAAATACCCTTGCCTCTTTACCATACTATGATTATGATTTAGGAACAAGGAATTGCCGCGTGAAGAAAACAATTGAGTTCTGCAGGATTCAGGGGTTAATCATCACCAAAACTTGTATCAGGTACTACAAAAGGCATAGGTTTAAATGGCGCACGATTCAAACAGATAAATCAGGGAAGATCACGATCTAGAGAATGGAACATACTAGAAGCATAAACTCGATTAACAAGGAAAGAGTGTCCGCAGACTGAAGAGAAAATCATAAATTAGGAAAGGGAGTTGGGTAATATAAAAGAAAATTAGAAGCATTTCAGCAAAGAGACATCGAAATATTTTATAAAAACTACAGAAATTATTAATGCGGAAATGACCAGAAAGCCATGGATTACGGATGAGATGAATTGAGAGATAAACACTAGAAGGACATGGGGAATATAAATAAAGAAGAAGGAAGAATACAGGATATAAGAAGGAAAAATCTATGCCAAGAGTTAAATATTGGTCGAGTCAAAGATTAGCTGATTCAGAAAAGATCCAAGAGATGGGAGTAATATAGAGAAAAACTGCATGTTAAAAAAAATAATCCAGCAAGGTTGGCCTCAGCAAAAGAGCATGGCGTAGATGAAGATAGCGCAGGTCAAGGTATACTCGACGGTGAGATACAAAGGACATTAAGTGAAATTACATCCAATAAGTCTGTGGGGCTACATAATATTCTTGTGAAACTACTAAAAGGTTTAGGAAATTGCAGGAGGAAGAGTTTACATGGACTAATTCAAAGCATCCATGAGAAAAGAATTTGGCCTGAAGACATAGTGAGATCAGTGTTAGTTCCTTTTCCGACAAATATAAAGGCCACATCCTGTGACGACTACAGAACAATAAGTTTAATTTCCCACGCTGCTAAAGTTGTACTCAGCATGATCAGCAAGAGTATGGAGGGCAGGGCAAACGTTTACTTGGGAGGTGATCAGTTAGGGGTCAGGAAGGTGAGAGGAACGCGTCATTCCACTGCAGTATTGAGATCACTAACAGAGAGAAACCTAGAATACAGTGTGCTTTCCAATGGCAATGCAATTATTTTTTAAAGCAACTTATTGAATAGATTTGCACAAACAATTGAATTTCTTCAAATTATGGTCCTTAGGCCTCTACACATTTTTTACGAGGACCCTGCCATGATCGGTACAAGCCCTGGAGGGCGACTTCGAGGACCTCTTGCAAGGTCTTCGTCACGGCTGATTAGATCTCTTCAATGGACGAAAAACAGGTTCCTTTCAGGGCTTCCTTAATCCGAGGGAACAAAAAGTTTTCTTGGAGATGTCAAGACTATAGGAGCGGGGATATATAGAGGGCACCTGATGTACGGCCAGAGACTTAATGACTCGTAGCGCGTTGTGGCTAACACCTTGGGCACGAGATTGGCGCACACTTTCCTAATCGCTAAATCTTCAGCAACAATGTAAAACGCAAAAGTAGACGACAATTTAAGTTCATTGGCAACCATCTTGATGCTCAATCGACGGTCAGAGTCCAACGATTGTCGAGCATGAGCCACATTGTTGTCGGTTTTGCTGGTTGACGGCCGCCCAGAGCATTTTTCGTCGTGAATTTCTTCCCGACCCTCCTTTAAGACCATACCAAACAGATATTAATAATATGGTGAATAATGCGTACGTAAGCTGTGAGAATCCTTTTGTCTCATTGTAACCTACTTCTACATCTACATAACACCCTGCAAGCCGCCGCAAGGGCGTGTGGCGGGGGGTGTTAGGTCACCACCAAAAAAAGGAAAAAAGAAATACCGCATTCAAAACCAACACACACATGCCAACCCCAATCCACAGCAGTGCACACATTCATAAAAACATCCCATCATTCCACGCGCATGCAAACACGCATCCACCTACCTTCACTCCACAAGCATGCAAGTACATACGCTTAACTACAACAAATAGTTGTACCCCAGGATGCAGCAAGAAAATTATCAGGAACGTACAAGCTAGATTTTAGTAAGTAGCTCGGCGAAATACCACCATCAAAAGAACGTGCTACGTAAAACTCTCTCCTACCCAAGGTGAGGAATCTGGCCCAACGCTGCAGGTAGAAGGAGGGCTCACCCACGGAGAGGGACAAGGGATGGAAGGGGAAATTTAGGATACCAGAAGCAGAGCAAACAATACTGTAAACAGCACTACATTACTTAATGGCATTCCAATGCGGTCATGCGGGAAGGGTTTTGACACAACACACAGGAGATTAGTGAAAGTGTATGCAATTGAGTAGAACTAATTGTTACCTAGACGCCGAGGGTGGCAAGTGGCATTTTTGTTATCTCCGAGTGTGACCCTACAGTTGTTATCCCGTATTGTTCTTGGGAAGAAGGACTCCTTGTTCTTCTGATATGAGCTCAGTGACTCAACTCATTGAAAGCGATATTTCTGCTCATTCTGTGCCGTTGCTCAATAAACACAAAAACTGTCGCACAATCAAAATATCTGAACTATGAAAATTGCAATAATAAGAGGTTGACGGCAATGGCATCGAGGAAACTTCAGCGAGATCCCTCCTCTTCCCCCACAGCGTATTTCCCGCTCATCTCTCTCGCCCAGGATTCCCTCCCTTTCACATTAGACGCTTTCTTCCTCTCGTTCGCTCCTGGGGAAAAATCATCTCGCTGCCTTGGATACCAATATCCTTTCGCTTCCCGTCTCAAGTTTAATATTTTACACCGGAACGCGTTGCTTACGTCACGACGCAAGATTTCGTTTACCTTACCCTTGTCAAAACCTCAAACCGTCCATTTTCCATCCCTCATACGGCACCTACACTTCCACGCAAGTGGACTCTGTATTTTATCATGGATCGCCCAGCAGCAAAACCTTTGCTCCAACTTTCACATTTATTCAAGCATTCATCGTTGCGTTGCACAATATGTTTTAATTAATTCAAACTACTAGTCCCAAGCATATTATCGACAACTTAGTCTAATGTGTAGAGCGCTCCGCTTAGGATTGGAGGGATCCTGAGTCCGGATGATCCAATCGGATTTCCCGGAACCCAGAACTTGTTGAGAAAACTTTGGTGGCACAGGCTTGCTGGTGGCATCCGCTCTCTTGTAGGTGGGAATTTCGAGACCCCTAGGTCTGAGTACGATGAGAGCCCTAAACTTATCTGTCAACACCGGCCACTGCATTGATTTATGTAGTGCGAAGCAAACTTTTCAACCAATTCAACCGATAGTTTAGTGCAAAAAATTAACTGCATCCCTGATAATGAAGAGATGATGCCCAGTAAAAAGATAATGTAGTAGTGGATTTAAGAAAAAAATCCTCATTACTCCCAAATATTAAATTAACATTTTGTCTTGATGTGGTTACGTACTAATGATTAAGCCTTTGCATCATACGTCAATATTTTAGAAATACTGTATACGAATCCTACACACCATGAAAAGTGAAAAATACTCGAACCTTGAAAGTCCTAGGAAGAACTAAAACTGCTAAATATATATTTTCCTAGGATCCTTTTAATGAAGAGAACTATTTGGAAATGTAATTTGTCCTTTTTACACAGGTAGTAATTATTTTACCGACACCACCGACGTTTATTATTTTAGGTATACACTGTGTAAAGGTCAGTTTAGAATGCTCCCTTAGATCAGCAACCATTATTCAAAACTTTCGGAGCACTTCTGAGAACAAATACAAACTTTTGACTCACGCTAATTCCTTCTTCATCTAGAATGATTTAACCCTTCCACGCATAATGCCCTCTGAAAAGCCTATTCTCTTCCTTCTTTCTCCTCACAAACGCACACACTATTCATTCAAACACCACCTTCAACATCCAAGGTTTGCATGTTTCCAAAATATATTTATTGTCGTCTCCTAACTTCTATTTTCACAGCACTACATTACACATTTTCATTTTACCTTCTAATTCTTGGATTCATGTGGTATTTTTGTACGAATTACCAACTTATTCTTGGCTACAAGTATGTACTTCAAACAGCTGAGATAACTAAGTTAATTAATATAATATGAATCAATCGACTCGGGTTTTAATTGAAATACTTTCTTGGCTCCTTAACTTATCACCACAGTAGAATTTTGAATAGAAATGACTAAATCTCGACTGTAAATGGCAACTTTTCGTTCTTAAAAATGAAATACGAATCGTACTACTACCTCAATACCAAATTAGTGGGCACTAGCTCGCAGATCATAACGGTTCATCACAGTCGTAAGAACCAAAATTAAATAATACTCTTGAAGGATTTGGAACAAATGGTGGCCCTTCTCGAACTTTGATCCTTTGACAAAACTAGGACGAAATATAGAGGAAAGGTGTATCAATAAATTTATTGCGACTTTCAAGACAGGTGGATTGTACCTGCTGCAGTCTTGCGCTCCATGTCTGCAAAAAATACATGTGTACTCTCGGAGCACATAACGAAATACATATTGATTTTAATGAGGGATAACTGTTATCTTTATGCTTGGAAATAAAAAGCTGATTCCCGTTATGAAGCAGTTTCACACCAACCAAGGAAATGCCGCCGAAGACGGCTGGAAGGCAGAATGGAGAAAATACCTCCCGGTTTCCAATTGCGGCATGAATTGGAAGTATTCCCTCCGCCCGCCTGTCTAGTTCGAAGTGGACTTGGCGTATGGGTAGGGGGAAATAAATATCATCCCTTTATCTTACCCCATTCATCTATAATTAAGCCTCTCCCTTAAAATTCCCCTTTCATCAACTGCTTTTCAGACGCAACCCACCTCCCCTCCCCACCCAAACCCAAAACCCCTCCCTCACATGCCGCCCAAGGCCTCTCCCCCTCTAATCTCTTTTTCAGCCCGACGCCATGCCATCGCTGCTCTTCCGCCGGGTGACCGACCCGCCACTTCTCCCTCTTGTCTCTCCCACCCTCTTCATCATCGTCGTTCCCGCAGGCCTCCTTTCTCCCAGCGACCATCCCCTTCCCTCTCCCCACACACACACACTTTTTCCCCGCACACCCTTTCCCTCCTTTTCCTCCCTTCTCATCACTCGACTCTCATACTTCCCCCCCTCCGGCAATCTCCCTTCAAGCCGCGATTGATTGGACTTCGCCCACTCTCCCTCTCTCTCTCTCTCTCTCTCACACACACACAAACACACACGGACGCACGCACTCGCCCGCTTGACCCCTTTTGGCTGCCCTCCTCCTCCTCACCCACTCTCACCACCACCACACCCCTCCTCCCCTTCATCTTTCTCCGAATTAAAGGGGACACAAAAGGGTTTTTAGATGCGTTGAAATGGTTCCCCGTCGTCGGGTGGCAACGTTGGATTCCCTCTGCTTCCTTCGGCTGCGAATGCGCCGCACCGGATAATCCCACTCTCGCTTGCTTCGCTAAACCTTCCATTTCAATTTCGTCTTGGGGAAACCCGGCCCGAAATACAGAAAACGCCCCTGCTTTGCATTTAGCTACGCGTCTATAAACGCACGATAGGTCCTCCTCCATTTCTTCGCCTTAGTCGATATATCTCGGAGAATGTGCACGTAAAGGGTTACGTGCGCAGGCAGTTGTGCCTTGTTTATAATATGCGTGGATTTGTTTGCTAGAATATGATTTTTACTTCGATGAAGTAGTGTTTAAATGATGAATTCTTACTATGCCACTTCGAAAGAGTGTTTCCCATTTTAAATTGTAAGATTGAAATTTAAATAAGCTAAGTAAAAAACAGTAAACTTTACGTATTACTGCACTGCTTTATCAAATATCCTCATGTTACAATATATTCATAACTCACCAAAGTTGGAATAAAGAAGAGTGACTTTTTGGACTGCAGATTAAATATTTACGAACAAATATTTCCTGTTCATACAAGGAGGTAGAAAATCTTTCGAGTGAAAATATTTCATGCATGAGGAGACATGCGCTTTGCTCAGAGAAAGCACAGTTTGGAAGTAAAGAAATAGTGTCAAAAAAATGCATGAAGTGTGTTGCACTCCGAGAATCAGGGTGAAATTGGCAACAAAGAATACAAGACCAGGAACCTTCAAAATCTGGTACTGGAGGCGTAGGCCGTAAGTAAAAAGGGCAAATAAATAAAAAAAGAGCAAGTAACAGATCTGTTAGTAGAAGAGGATATCGTGTGATCACTACGTGAATGGAAAACAGCAAATAGATTAAAACAGCCTGAGACTATCCATATTAAGGAGCATAATAGGACCAAAATTAAATGGCTAAGAGCACATTAGGAAGAAAATAGCTCATACGAACATCAAAATGAAGGGCGAATGGACGATAAGGACACATAGTGGAAACTAGATTGTAAAGTGATCAATGACAGACCAAGATCAACCAATCTCTGGAATAAAAAAGTGATGAATGAAATATTTCAGGGGAGATATTAATATTTCCAACCAATCATTCCAAAAAAAATTCAATTTTAACTGCCTGAAAATCTTGACACATCCCTGAAGTTCATAACATTGTCTAAATATTTTCCCTTTAACGAATTGGTCTCTTCACTTCATAGATTGCTCTATCAATTTGGTTAAGATCAATAATTTAGTGAGAGGGGATAAATTTGTTTTATAAAACTCCTGCGGCATCAAGGGTAAAAATACTCGACGAAATAAATGGACAAAATCGAATTACTATGGAGAATCAACGAAAACTTCATAGAAGAGACAAGGAGACAGTTGCACTAAGAATTCCGTGGGTTCAAAGAGAATTATCTGTTAAATTAGCAAATTATTTTGAACTGACAACCTTTTCGTCAGTTATTGATACAGAGACATGTAGGAATCTTTTTCAAATTTCATCCTCAGCATTACAATTCAGCAGACTCATTTGCCCTTAGCTTGAGAGTTCTGTGCCAAATATGAATAGTGAGTGATTTAATATTTTGAAAATACATTTATGATACCGTTTTTAGTTCTTTACGAAAAAAACTTAAAATTTTTGGTATTTTCTCATTAAAATAGGAATAAAAATTAAATAATATCAGACAATTTCAAAATCATAAGTTATTTCGATGCATAGGATTACTATATTTGCTGTATCGGAAACCGAAACATCCCTGAAATATTACAAGAACAATTAAATTTATGCTCAGATTAAAAACATTCATTTTTCTTTTGTAATTGATATACTATACTTCGAATCTTTTTTTTTTCAAGATTTTGTTGCTTAGGATTATGTTTACAAAATATGTATAGTTGCTGTAAAATACGTTCATTAGTCTGGCTTAACAAGATTTTGTGTCAAACTGAACGAATCGAAAGGTTTGAAGAGTCTGCTGTCATTTTCCGGCGGGTTCTGAAATTTTTCCCAGTCGAAGATACGCAAATATTCTTCAGAAAGGCACAAATAGATAACTTGTAGGGTACAGATAGTAATTTTTTCACAAAGGACTATTTTACGGCTTATTAAGATATCCTTTTACCAAATTATAGCCATTTTAACGGAAAAGATTTCTCCTCATATATTTATAATTCTAATTGGTTTGAAAAATTCTGAGAAATTTTCAAATAATAGAGGGAATAATATAATATTTTTGATAAACGTTAGGCAACATGGATATAATATACTTATCTTGATTTCTAAAAATGGATCACAGGAAATAATAATCTGTTGGCTCAAGTTTATAAACTTCCACTGAGTAGCCGTCGTGGTAATTCGTTGTCATAAGCGTCATTTCCAACAATGTAAATGCATGGTTCGCAAATTAAGGACACTGGCAGGAAGGACTTCAATTGTGTGACCCATCCACACCGTAAAACAGAATAATTAAGAGAGGATATATGTTGAAAACATTTTTACATCACACACAGTGGCGAGAGCGATCATTCCTGTGACTGGGCTCGCCCCCGTTCATCTCCTGGTTTCTGGCGCGGGACAAGTGCCCTGATGATCCGTGGCCCCACACTTCTCTCGGGAGGAAAGAGAAGAGACGGCAGATGATCAATATGGATCCCTAGTCATGCCTCGACGCCATTCGCGGACGTGTTTCGCGCCGCTCACGTGCCGCCATTGGTCTCCACCAAGATACCAAAAACCCGATACATGATTCGAGTCATAAATTTTTGAAGGGCTTTACTTTCACTGCAGCAATATTCAACAAATTTGAACAGGAATCGATTTAAATGGAACTGAGAATGCATTAATCAAAAATAAACATGGGAAAGAGTGTACATTTCTACGTAACAAGTAACTAAGGCGGAACAAATCACGGCGAAAGGACGAAAAAAAAATATTTCAAAAAAGGAAAAAGATAAATCAAGACAGGAAAACGTTCATAAACCATCGTATGGATCTTTTCCTTCAATATTGACCTTGAACAAACATATTTTAACGGGAGAGTGACCAAATGTTTTAAATATACTTTACCGATTCCATCAAAAATGAAAATATCAATTAGATATAGGAAAATAGTTTTTCAAAAAAATGAATTAATCAAAATATTATTGTTTTGTGAATTATGCGAATAAAAATTAAATAAAAAAAGGATAATTATGCAGTGATAATGCTTAAGATGATTGAAGATTTTTACTTTTATTAATACGAAGTTTTTATGGAATTTTTTTCCGGGATTCACTAATCATTATTCTATCGATCTTGGCTCTGAAATTATCAATTAAAGAAAATCGAAGGAAAATTTCGCATTAGTATTTAAATGGGTAAAGTTATTTACATACATTCATGAAACTTGTCTTTATTTATGTTAATTCATTTGCCAAATACTTACTCATAAGTCTCATATGTTACGCTTTACGACGGCACAGAAATTGGGAAGGATTGTGCAATTTTGAAACTTTGGCATCAGAATATTCAGAACCAATTGTTTATTATAATTCTCATATTTGTGTAGAGCAATTCTTCTTAGATTCCATTAACTGAAACGGTATCTATCCGACACTCGGTTATCCATAGTTTTAATATAATTATTATCGTATATATCAGTTACTTCAGTATTTCGATGCACTCTTCGACCATTTATTAAGGTGAATCTCAAGATGGTGAAACTAAATTTATCATTTCAAGCAGAATCTTGGGTTTTAAATTGTGATATTTAAATAAATTTCCATGGCAGGAGAGAGATTCATAGTGCAGGATTCATTCATTCAGAGATTCATACTATATGATTAATGAACGCTAGGAATATTTAAATCTGGCTACTTTCCATTACAATTCCGTCTAATGACTGTAGCATCAAGAGCACAGGGGAACCATTGGAAATTGAAATTGAGGATTATCTTCTCGCCTTTGTACACGTACAAAGGCGCACCGAAATATCGCAAGTACAAAGCACAACTAGATTTAAATGTGAGATTTACGCCAACCTATTCTGGCAGATAGGAAAATGTACGTTTAAGTTTAAAATGATGGAAAAAATACAAATTTCATTTCATAAAACACATTTTCAACCTTTTTCCTTTAAATTCCCTACCACTCGTGAAAAACCCACTACGTTTCGTTTCCCGATAACTCCGCTACTAGGTAATGACACGGCCAACTTGTTATGCAAATACATGGCTACTCTCTTCTCTCGCTCTCCGCGATCTCATGACTACTGATATTATTCAGAGTACGTGCAAACACCATTTCGCATTTGTAGCTTTGCGGATCAGTAGGTACTATGGCTTATGAGAATATAAAATAAAAAGGATCAAAGTCGATATAGATAAAGAGAATACACGTATAAGATTGGAATACAGTTCTCATGAAGAACAATACAGAAAAGTGTTTAGCGGCAGATTCAGTACGGAAGATAACTTTTCAGGGAATATGTGAGAAAACTTGTCCATGTAATAATTAAATCCGTATTGGAAGGGGGGATGACTAATGCTTTTTGTCACAAAATTATTAGGCATCCACAAGCAGAACTTAGAAATCTTTCTCGAGATACAAATACTCAAATAAAATTTCAATTTACTAATTATCGATCTGTGTTTCGACGTAACTGCCGTAATCAAAAAGGAATGGTAAGGATTTGTAAGCCTTCGTATTGGTGGATAGCAGTTGAGTAAAGCGGATCATTAGGAAATGTTTATCTTAGAAATGGGATGAAAGTTTAGGAAGGAATACCAATAGGGAGATATGCAATGTAGGTAATATAAGAAATAGAGTGGGAAAGAAAATACCTTTTTTATAAACGCAGTTAATGCAAAACGGATGGGAAAATAGAGAAAGGTCATGGTTGCAGTGAACTTAGGAAAGGTTAAAAAGAGGGAGATAAAGGGAAGGCAAAGATAACAGAGGGAGTGTGGGAAGGAAAAGTTGACTATTTAGGATAATTTGGTTATTTTACTTTTCCATAGTAGTTGCTTCATTTCCATTGTTTATGTTACAGTGACGGTCGAAACAAACACTAAAACTTACATTAATATGCAAGATATCCTCATTAAAGACAAATAAAATAGCATATTAAATTAACCATTATAATTCCACAGGAATATAATTACCTCCTAAATGTTATGATCGCATTACGACATTTCTTCATTTACAACATTCCTTGCCGTACGTCCGTGCAAAGGAATGCAGGATCAGTAATTAAAAAGCAAGGGAATAATATCTAGCTGAATAGGATATAAAAAAAAATTTCTCAAACTTGGTCATTATTCAGGTATACATGCCACCGAGCAACCACAAGGAGGAAGAAGTCGATAGGATGTATGATGAGTTAGAGGATATCATCGCGAGTGTTCCTGCAGGGAAACATTTGATAGTGATGGGGGATTGGAATGCGACGGTAGGCGAAGGAAGAGATGGTGGTGAGGTGGGGGACTATGGGTTAGGCACGAGGAATGAACGCGGGGAGAAAGCAATTGAATTCTGCAGGAGACAGGGGTTAGTCATCACTAACACATGGTTTAGACACCACAAAAGGCGTAGGTATACATGGAAAATGCCAGGTGACTCAGAAAGGTATCAGTTAGATTATATTATGGTTAGGCACAGGTTTAGGAACAGTGTGATAAATTCGCACAGTTTCCCAGGAGCGGATGCGGACTCTGACCACAATTTAGTTGTTATGAAATGTAATGTTCGTTTCAAGAAGATAAGGCAAGGGCGGCGGGTTAAAAAATGGAATTTAGAAGCAGTAAATGAATTAAAGAGGAAGGAGTATCAGGAGGCTGTAGAGAAAATGATGGATGACGGTAAAGAACTGAGTATTATCGAAGAAAAATGGGAATGTATCAAGAAAGGGATATTGGAAGCCGCTAAAGACACTATAGGAACCGTTAACGGGAAAAGGATGAGGAAACCATGGGTAACGGATGAGATGATTGCGAAGATGGATGAGAGAAGAAGATGGAAAAATGTAAACACAGAGTTAGGCAAAATGAAGTACAAAGAGTTAAACAATAAATTGAGAAGGGCCACAAATAAAGCAAAAGAAGAATGGTGGAAAACGCAATGCGAGGATATGGAAAGTTTACAGAAGAAGGGTGAAATTGGTGCTCTATACAGCAAGGTTAAGTTATTATCGGGAAGTAAGAAGGCAAGAGCTGTGCTAACAGTTAAAGATAAATGGGGTAAGATAATAGTTGAACCAGGAAAAATCCAAGAGAGATGGAAGGAATATATAGAAACACTGTATGGTAAAGAACTTAGGCCGACAAGGTTAGACATAGAAAAGGAACATGACGTAGAAGAAGATAGCTTAGGTCCAGGCATACTCGACGATGAAATAGAAAGGGCATTAAAGGAGATGAAAGCAAATAAGGCTGTGGGGGTGGACAATATTCCTGTAGAAATGTTGAAATGGTTAGGGAAAGGTGGGAAAAAGGCCATATATGGACTGATTCGTAGTATCTATGAGGAAGGAATCTGGCCGGAAGATTTTGTGAGATCGGTGTTAGTTCCTATTCCAAAAAAGGCAAAGGCTTCGTCATGTGAGGATTACAGAACAATAAGTTTGATATCCCACGCAGCTAAAGTTATTCTCAGGATCATCAACAAAAGGATAGAGAGTAAGGCAAATGATTACTTAGGGGATGATCAGTTTGGGTTCAGAAAAGGAAGAGGTACGCGTGATGCCATTGCAGTAATGAGATCACTAGTCGAGAGGAATATAGAATACAATCAGGACGTTTTTGCCTGTTTTGTAGATTTTGAAAAAGCGTTTGATAGAGTGAATTGGGAAAAATTAATGTGTGTATTGCAGAAAATAGGAATGGATTGGAGGGACAGGAGACTGATCCGCAACCTGTACATGTCTCAGACTGCTCAGGTGCGAGTGGGGAACGGAGAGTCTGGATGGGCAGTGTTAGGAAGAGGTGTAAGGCAGGGTTGCCCATTGTCACCGGTACTGTTCAACGTATATGTAGAGGAAATGATTAAAGAGGCATGGGAAGAACTGGAGGTAGGAATGAAAGTCGGAGGGGAACTCGTAAAATCGGTTAGGTTTGCTGATGACCAAGCATTAGTTGCTCAGTCAGCCAAGGGGTTGCAAGCATTGTTGAGTGAATTGGAGGTTCAGTGCGATAAATATGGGATGAGAATCAATATTAATAAAACAAAGGTTATGCGATTTTCCAGAAAGAAAAAGGCTAAGCTAAATATTAAAATAGGCAGGGAAAGAATAGAGCAGGTAGAGCAGTTTACATATCTCGGAAGTGTTTTGGACCAATACGGTCAAAGTGGTAGGGACGTAAGGAGAAGAATTGCGCTAGGCAAGGAGGCTTTCTCAAGGAGGAGGGAGTTGATGACGGGGACGTTGAGTAGGGATGTTAAGAAAAGACTCGTAAAAACTCTGATATGGAGCGTAGCTATGTACGGCGCGGAAACGTGGTCGCTGAAGCAGGAGGATAGACGTAGATTGGAGGCTTTTGAAATGTGGGTGTGGAGAAGAATGGAGAAGGTGAAATGGACCGAAAGGAAAACAAATGAGGAAGTACTGGAAATGGTGGGTGAGGAGAGGGGTTTGTTGAGAGAAATTCTATGGAGGCAGGAAAAATGGATGAAAGGCGTATTGAGCGGTAGTGGAATGTTGAAGAGGGTAATAGAGGGGAGAATGTTGGGCAAGCGAGGTAAGGGTAGGAACAGGATAGGGATGTTGGACGGGATGAAGGGAGGAAAGAAGTACACCGAGATGAAGAGGGACCTGATATAGATTAGTTTGCTAGGTGGGGAGTCACAAAATGTTTATTTGATAGTTGTGTCCATCCAAAAACCTACCTTAACCGGTAGATTACCTAATAATAATGTATTAATAATTAAAATAAATGGGAACAAAGAAGGAAAATAAATCGCCGAGTTGCTATTTTCTGCAGATGGTATCACGACGGTGATAACACAAAAAGGATTAAATACATTGAAATATATTGACACCAATTGGTTCCAAGGACAAAAAGACATGTTAATTGATGGAATAATGCCAGTGTGAATTGAGAAAAACTGCTAAGGGAAGACACCTGTAAGATTATGAAAACTGATCGAGTAATCCTACAGGTCCTATATGAAGTCATACATTTTATCGAGCACACGCATTAAAACTCAAGCACTCTTCTCACTAGCTAACTAACTAACAAAAGGCATTCTTCTCACTAGAAAAGAATGGCTTTTGATAATTATTAGGAGCTATCCCTGGAAGACACAAATGTGAAAAATACTATTAAATAAAGATGTTACAGTATAACGGAAGGTTGCTACCCCCTAAGCCTAAGATTTGTGGCAATCATGGTGAAAAATTATTTTCAGTTACTTTCCAGTTGATTCGTGCTTTCATGTGAGAATAAAGTTGCAATTTAATGTGACTGCTCTTTCTGTGGGTACCCTAATTAAAATTTAAATCCGCATCCAAATGGAAACTTTTTGGTGAGAAGAATTTCCAAATATATTTCAGTACTCTCCCCAAGTATTCTATGGGTATTAATGTGTATTTTTATAATGCACCAAAATATAAATTTAATGCCATACATTTTAATGATAAAAACACCCCATCATCTAAAAACATAACTACGACTACATTATGCAACTAGTTTACATAAATAATCTCTTTTAAATGATTTCGAGTGCTCTATTAATAAATTTAGTAGCCTTAAAAACTTTAACTACGGGAATAATTTTATCATAACTTAAATAAATTGATAGAAATTTTGTTCTCCGTTTTATAAAATACAACTTCCATATTCTTTCTAAGTGAGAAATCACTATTTTCCTTTGGGACCATGTTAGAGCCTACTATGATGTTGATTAAACATTAATTTTTTATAGATCCACAAAAAGGAAGATGAATTCTATAGTCACAGGCTCAATTTTGTGGAGGTTCATGTTCGTTTTACAAAGTATAAATTTTACCAAGTATATTCATTTAAAACGAAAATAAAGATATATGGCATTTAATAGAACGACACTTTTAAAAATCGCTCACTATATGGCAATGAAAATAAATATGAGGAACATAGCAAAAGTATGATCTTGGTAGAAACTCATCCTATTCCATTCCTCTATCATACTGGTAAATATTCATTTCCACAACTATTCCGATAATTTGACCAAAAGTATAATGCTCAAATAGCTATTCTTGGTAAGGGGAGTAATGTTATCCTTGGCTTCCTATTCTGAAAAACACTATTTGTGGTATTACAACTTACAGATATGACATCTTCAACCGTAACCCTTGAAGGTTTTTAGCCATTTTTAATGAGCCATTTTTTTTAATGTGCTAATATAATTTTAAAACCACTAAAAATAATGTGCATGCAAAATATAATGGTCAAGTGAATAACATATCACAGTAAATCGCCGCCAAGAAGTTTAACAAATAATGGCAACAAATTGCAGTCAGAATTTCAGTCGATTATGTCAAGGATGCATACGTTTTCACTCAGTTCTAAACAAAATCTCTGATATATTTACAATACCACAATTTCCGTCACCATGAGTAGGCAAACTTATGGGGTAATTAAGACTAAGAGTACATATTTGTCTTATTTATGTACACAATTCAATAGAAAGTCGAATATCCGAATGTTGCGATGGATATTAAACTGGCATCCCACCCCGAGGAACCGGGTTATATTCCCGGAGGTGTTAGAGTTTTCCGGTGTGTCCCTAGTTGAGGTGCTATGTGGAGAGGGCTTCAAGTGGAGTACGTCGGATGAGAAGTTAAACTGTGAGTCCCTTGGCGCCTTTCAATTAGAGTAGGCTAATGCCGACGCTTGGTTCCTGTAAACCCTTTCCTCGTTTCACTGAATATCCTATCTCTAACGAATTTGAAGGGGTAAAACTGAATATCCCACCCACCTATCGATTATGGCACGACGCGGATTAAACATTAATAGGAATAATTTCCCACTTTGGAACGGATATCAGAAGCCTCTCGGATGAAGAGAGATACAATAATTTCAACTTCCGTAAAAATTCAATCATCTCCCGAAACGTGATTTTTTGGCGCCTCCTTAATTCTTCCCGCAAAAAAAGGAAAAGTGGCACCATATTCGCGAGGGTGGGGGAAATAGCGAAGAGGCATGGAAGATCGCGCTTTGGCGATACACGACCCAGGAAAGCACATTATCACATATTTAACCGCGAGCTGCCCATCCATTTGGAGGGGATCTAAAATATTAATCAAAGGAAATGATTTGGATTAGTCGAGAAAAGAAGTTAAAAGGGGTGTGGTGATGGGGCGGGCACGCCCTTAGCGTGTGCTCTCGCGTATGTGCGCGGTTTTGGAGCGAGGCCCGAAATTTCGACCTGCATAATGGATGCGCTTCGGGGAAGGATTCACTCACTGTCTACCATCTTCCTCTCGTACCCATCACACTCCTCCCACGCTCCCGCACTCCCAAGCCCCCTGTCCTCATCTCCCTGCTCCAAAAACCACCATCCCTATCTCACGGAGTCGCCGGAACCCTTCCTCGTGAGAATGCCAGCACACGCACGCCCGCTCCCGAGGCAGATCGGTGCCATGCACAGAGATCTGCCGTTCTTTGTGTTTGGGGGCCGCGGAAAGTTTTGAGGTAGCATTAATCCGAAGGTCGGCTCAAGATCGGACTGGAAGGAGGGTTCGTTAAGGGGGAAAGGCGAGACTGGACGGGTAACTTGAGCAGTACAGGCAGAAGGCTGGCGTGGACTCGGTAGAGAGTTTGGAGAGTTTGCCGATGGAACTATGTATTTGAAATGACTGCTGAACGTCTCCGTAGTGACCTGGTTTAAATTGATGATTGGGATGTGTGAAATTGGAAAGATGGAAGGGCTCATTGTAACGGCTGGTAGGGGAGATACACAGCATCCCGAAGATTATTAGTTATCACTCAACTTACTTGATAGTAAATATGTCATAAGGTAAAATTAAAAATCATAATGTCCCTAAGTAACGTTAACATCAAAATTTAGGAAACGACTAATAGAACAGGTTTCTCCGCTTGTCTGATACAAATAATAAAGTTACGAAAGTATTCGCATTAATATTTTCTTAAATAAATAGGCTTTATTTCCATAAAATCTTCTCTGCTGCATGAACTTTAATTTTGCAGAAGCCACTGCAAAAGTCAGATTATAATAAAATATATGAGACTTACAGTATAGTGCTGTTAACATTTTTACGACTATGGAATTAGAAAGCTTTGATCATGATTCGGTACGATTAAGTATGGCACCAAGAAACGTTTTGAGCATGTATGCTACAAATCTGTGAGTCCGAGATTTATTAGTGGTTAATAAATTGTCTTAGTGATATCCAAGATTTTTAAACAAAAGGACTCAAAAGTCTAACTTACCAATATGTGTTTAAATAAAAGCCTGATTTTAAAATTAATTACATGGCAAGTGCCACTCATTACATCATGTGTATAGGGTAAAGATTTTTGCGCAGGATCCAGGCTCCATGCATTTTAATGGTATCAGTCAATAACTGTACCCTTTTCATTTTTCAGTTTTTGTTCTATTTCCCGAATCTCATTTCCAATGTAAATTTTCGTTTGTCCTAGTTTAAAAGATCATATTATTATTATTTAGTAGCCTATCATTTATGTACGCAGGTTTTGAATGGACACAAATGATAATTACAAATATACTATATGTCTCTTAACCCAAGATATAATTTCAATAATTGATACATTAATTATTACGTGCATACATATCATGTCATCAAATATTGTGACAGAACAAAAAGATGAAAACTTTTTCAAGCGTATCACATGTCGTTTTAGTGCTACAAAAGAAATTCGTGGCATTGAGCAAAATAAATAAACACATTACAAACGCCTCAGCAACTCGGTACAAGCAGAAGTACGCATGACCTCACATACAGGATTTCAAATCTTGACAGATTACATCATCAAGACATCCCAAAGGAACGCCGGGGATATAGATGGGTATATCCATTCGATACAGTTAATTTTACTTGCTGTCAGGTCCACTGAGAATTAATACGCGACTCGATGGCGGGCAATGCTTGTCAATTGCATATCGCTACAAAGAAGCTCACCCTATAAGTTGCTCATGTGTGACTGATAGGAGACCATAGAAGCGGAAGCTCTTGCTCCATGGCTTGAAAGGCAGAGAAGCAGCTTTATGTCGCGTGCGCTACATCGCTAGTCCCAAGAGATGGACCGCATCAATTGAGTATGCAAAGGACGAAGCGCAGCCATTGAGAGTATGCGGAAACTGGACAGGACCAGGCACGTATCCTTGCGGCATCATCATCTGCTCCTGGCAGAGACGACATCCCTCAAGGAATTCCTCACATCGTACTCCGGATAAAGGTTTTTGCCAAGGCTCTAAGCATTCTATTTTACGGTCAAAAGATGTTTGATGACTCAACTACAGTCAAAAGTTATTTTTCAGTGCCTCATGTTTTATGTAAGGCTTTTTCAGCAGTGAGTAAGAAACCCAAATTCGTCTTTCTTCGATCGAGGTTATGGAACACATAAGCAATAAGGCTTTATATGTCCCACAAAAAATTACCGGTGAACGCATTTACTTCTGTGAAAGTGGTGAAACTAAGAGAATTAATGATTTCCGCAGGGCACTATCAATAACGGAATGGAATTAATACATATAAAAATGCGTTATAAATTTATGCCACTATCATAGGCATTCATATATTCGCAGCAACACAATTTAATCTCCGAAAATAATGAATATCCGGCTGAACTTAATTAGAATATGATTGAATTGCAGAATCAATGGTTTATTAAGGATGAATCAATGGTTTAGATAACCTGAAGAATACAAAGTCACACTTGATAATGTGAACTGCAGAATTTTAATCACATTTCAAATGAATAAAAGCGGTTAAAATTGATTATTTAGTAAAATTAATATGCATAAGCTAAATATGAGCACTTAATTTGCAACAAAAGACAAATAAACGGATTTAACGACTCATAAAATAAGTGTATTTATTTGAATGAACCAGAGGCAACGGCACAAAGAAAGAAACTTTTAAAATAATGCTGAATTCTTAATGACATAATGAGATTTGATGCACACTAAGATTTGCAACAAAGTCGGAAAATCTTTACCTATGCACTGTGTTCTTAGCATAATGACTTTGATGCACGCTTGAATTGAGATCTTTTTATAAAATTGTTATCTTTGAATGTTCAAAAAACTCAATAGATAAAATTAATTTGCAATGAAAAATAAAAAGTTTTTCTCTTGTTAATTTACCACGTTTTCCTCCGGAATTATTGGTTTCACGAATCGGTTATGCGGCCCCGATGAAAGTTGAAAGACCTTGGAATGATCTGAGGGTCTGTATGCGGAAATGCTACCTCATACTAAGAATGGCCCACTAAAATTGAGGATTTTTCTGCAATGACCTAATGTGATGGCCAAGAGAAATTCTAAAGTAAAATTTTAGCGACCCTGGTGGCGGCTGGGTAATTTCCTCGTCTGTCATTTCAAGGGACGCGGGTTCGATTCCCACATGGGTGGGTTTTGCTCCACGTAGGACTTGGGGGTTTGTAAATTGTTTGTTATTTGCAGATTGTTATCATTGATAATAGTCCGGAGTAAAGGCCAAATTGTGTTGTTTTCGGACTAATGCTGAATAAATAAATAAAAATCAAGCAACGGAGAGTAAAATTTGAACCGTAATGAACAAAAGAGAAATTTTTGACTGCGGAGTAGGGTGGGCAAGACAACAGAAATTTTAGTAAAAATTAAATGGGCAGAGTAGTGTAACATACGAAAAAAATATCACGAAGTACATGTTTCACTGAACTTGTCTTGCGTTGAAAATGAATGACTTTTTGTGAATTTTGCCAATTAAAAATGCTCCATCATATAGCAAAGAGGAAAATTGATGGTACACAATGATCCAAAATCGCTGTATACAGGTAAACATAGCGTTAAAAAATTAATAAGGATAAACATCAGTTCTAATGGACAACTATTTCGTGCAAGTATCACAAACTTTCAGTCGATAAACAAAGATGAACTAAAAATAATCGGAAAGACACAAAAAAAAGAAGAATCGAAAAATGGCACACAACATGTCATGAAAGACTTTTCAAAGAGAGCAACTTGTGCAGTAAAAAGATACCGATCATTTCACTTGGGCCGACAGCAATTTCTCGGAAAACATCAATCAGCACAAGTAGCAGGATGCAGCTTTTGTTTTGCCATTTTTTCCCTGTCCCTGGACAGTACGAAATTGCCCTGTGACTCAGTTAAGAAGCAAGTACAACTGAGATATAATCTAGAGGTCACAAAGGTTAAAAATGCAATGCTAAGATAAAACATCACCACACGACACAACTGTAGAGGAGTGCGGAATTGAAAGACAGAATAACGGGTGACGTTTTTACCACGACCAGATGCAACCCGTAACATGCAAAAGGTATTAAGGAAACAAAGTACTGATTATGAGATAAAGGAATCAGCTGGAGTAGTCCCGATATACTACGCAAAACGAGAGAAAAATGACCTAAGCGTGCCTTTAATTCGACGAGAGGGAAATCTGAGTTCGGTCACGTGAAGAGACATACACCGTCGATGACGCGGTTGCCGTCCTCGGGAATCAGCTACTGCCTCGCCGCAAGGAAGTTTTGATGGGCCAAATACATCCTTTAGGAGGAGATAAAATGGCCAAAAATGTTCCCATGCAGCATCGTAAATGGCCTCATATGTGATTTCTTTGGGAGCATTCCGGTCACGAAGACGACGCTATGAGGTATTATCGCAAGACTGATCTCGAACGATCACGTGACCTAGGGCAATGTTGTGAACATATTTCTTACATTATTGAGAAGAAAGTGATTACGAGATGCATTTAAATTTTCTTCGCAACGATGGACGCAACTTTTTATCCCCTTATAAAAGGAAAACTTTCAAGTCTTATACAGGATATCTTAACCTGTATTCACAAAATCTCCCAAAATCCTTTCAAATCAAAAGCGATAGCAACAGCAAAGAAGAACAGGAGAACTAGTTGCAGTATTTATTATGAATATTGGCACGATGTTGAGGATTGGAAAATTTATAAACATAAACTGGGAGATGGAGAAAGGAAAGTTTTTTCAGGAAAGGAATAAATTTGAACTTCTTGAAAAGAACCCCAGAACATATCGTGAGTAAAGTATTTAAAGGAATCTACCCTCGCGATTTCGGTTTGTTTCACTTTGTAACTATAAGAGAGGGAATGACTCTTTTGCCAAAAATGTATTACTACGTATTTTCAAAAATTTAATTCCAATTTCCATGTATCGCACCAATTTTGAATTGCATCTAGGTCGTTGGCTAGAAGAAAGAAGTCGACAGGGTACAATATCAATTCGAATACATCATAACGGGTGTTCCTGGAGTGAAACGTTTGATTGTAAAGTAGATGATAGAAAGGCAGAAAGAATTTAGGCAGAAAGTGAAAACATAATTAGGTAAAAGGGAGTATAAAAAATTAAATATGTACATTTACATTAAAAACATACATTAAAGTACATTTTAAAAACCTGATGAGAGAAATAAACCGCACGAAAGAAGCGTGGTGGAAAATGCAGTGCGAGAATATGGCAAACCGACAAAGAGAGGGTAAGAATGGTTAGCTTTTAGGAAAGGTTAAAGAACTATTAGCAACTAAGAAGAGAAAATCCCATACATCAATCAAGTTTACTTAATAGTAAGATAGATAGAACCTTGAGAAAGTTGAAATCAAATAAAGCCGTTCACAAATTCAAGGCTTGAATAAATGTATCGGTAACAACTTTTTCGTGACGTGTGCGTTAAGTGCTGAATTCAGACCGTGGGTTAAGTGTAAGCACGACCAAAGATCGTATTGGCATTGATAAAATGATAGTATAGACCATTATCCTTAAAATTTGGTGATGCGAAAGATCTGCGCTAAACTCGTTCTGAAGGTCTTGGCGGACGACTAAGAGCAGAGTCGAGTGTCTCCTTGCGAAGACCTGAAACAGCATAGTGACGATTCCCTAACCCCCATAAGGGGGTTAGGGTTAGTTAAGTCCCGACTTGGCAACAGTAGGAGACTATTTCCTTTTCCCAAAAGTGAAATATTTCCTCAAAGGACACCACCATGTGGCCCTAGGTGCCGTAAAAAATACTTGCACGTGGAACCTTCCGGAATCATCGGAGGACATTGCGGAATCCATTTGCCACGTAGCCTCCAAGTCATGGAAAAGCCGCTGGCAGAAGTTTCTTTATAATCATTATCACTATAAAAATACAAATTGAAAACTCCGAGCACAATAATAAGTCAGCACAACTCGTCCTGCTGTGTAAACAAACTTTTAGCAAACAAACTGACTGTGGCTGGTTACTATAGTGGACTTTCTTTTCCCACAAACTATCACAAGAAAATTTGTTTTTACTGTGGGACGAGCGGTGCTAACATATTACGGCAACAGGAGTTCTCACTTTATTTTGTTAATTTACGAGGCCGTAGAGCTCAAGTTTCCTAGATTTTCATAACCACGCTGATGAAGTAATAAAAACGTTTTCAAGGGGATTTAGCCATACATGCTGGCCTTCATTTGCTATTTAATTGTGATTATCGTCCCTACTTGGCTGGGCTAAAAATGTAAGAATGAGTAAGGAAGTTTTGAAATCTCAACAAACGATTCATATGAACAATACCGAAAAATTCACGCATCAGTAATGTGTAAAGAAAACACAGCTTGTGAGGAACTTGTGCCGTCTACGATTTGCAGTATTCTCCTCTAAACTAGAATACAACTTTAGGAACTTAACGTATAATTTAATAACACTGATGGCATTACATCGTGCTATGTCGTCTTGAGTTTAGTGCCTAAATTTCTTCAGATCTACATGCTTCTTCCCTGCGTCATCACTATAAATGTTCGAAGCACTTAAACACCCTTTATGAACCTATATTTCCATACTACATTAAATAGTATCCTTGGTTCTTGGAATAATAACCTTGGCTTAAGTTCGAAAGATATTTTTATTTAAATTTTTGTTATAGTAAAATTAGTCTCGCCGGTCGAGAAAAATACATGTCAGTAGGAATGTGAGGAAAAGTTTGAAATAATTTCAGACACACACAATGAAAAGACAGGTGAATAACAAACTTCGAAACGAAAGATAATAGATCTTATGTTTCATTAAGATACTCTAGTCTAGGTCAAAGAAATCAATGTGCTGGAAACGCTGGGAAAAAAACGATGACGCGCTATGAAAACAGTTTAAGCCGGTTAAGCACGACGAGTAAAATGTCTCGATCAGTCATTGCCGTGGATGCGAAAATGTCCCTGAGGAAGTGTGCAGGGGGAATCATGGTGAGGGGAATCAAAAGGGACCATACCATACCTCAATTCGAAGACTGGCCGGAGTGGATTGGAGAAGAATGGAAAGCATTTGAAGCAAAAGACGTAAGGACGTTGTGCCATAACAGACAGGCTGCCAGTGCGTGATAGTTGTTCGAGCATTTATGCACCCACCCTATGTTCGCCCGCGGCGGTTATGGGGATAGATGCGGGATATTACGTATAATTACTATTGGATAGAATTGATCCATCTCACAGCTAAATATAAAGACGTGTGAAGAGAGAATTATTTGGAGCTTAAGATGAGAGAAGGGTATCTGAAAGGAAGGAAAACAAAGGAGAAGGAAGAAAAGAGAGGTGAGATTCTAGGCTTGTTCAATAGGTCCTCGGAGACCTTTTCACATCAATAGCAAATTTTTCGCAAGGGATACAACCACCCATCAAAAAATTTACAATGTTTATCAGACAGCAATCTTGTAATCTTCTTTAATAATCATTTCTTTAAAAGTAAGCCCCAAAAAAAAAGCGAAATGATCCAATTCTTAACCACAAGAGCGACAATTTTGCATGTAATTTAAGCTACGATCAAAGGGAAGCGGATACATCTTCCATTATCAGTGGAACAAAATAAACAGAATTATCTATGAGGAAAGAAAGAAATGAAACTAAGGATTTCAAGAGTCCTGGCGGCCTTCTTAGAGCTTATGTTCCTTCCCGATGAAAACTAGTGAAACTCTTCTCAGGTAGTCGTTGTGGAAGAGCTCGACAGATGGATAACTATAACAGTTCTGACTTATTTTTAACGGAGAACATTCCTTAGAGCTAACCAATACGCATGCTAAAACACTCACGCCACTGGCGAGGCTTAAGAATTAACCTTTGGTCTAGCAGACGAACCTGTTGCCCAGCAGGAAACCTTGCTAAAAGATTGGGCAGGAGAAAGCGCGGCAGATAGTAAAGATAAGTATAGGAATTGGCAAAAATAAGGGTCCTATCTCGGTCCTTACCTTCTGGCAGACGAAATAAGAGCAGCAAACGCTGTGAACATCTGTTGAGTGAACGAACTCCTCAAGTGAATCCTCCCTCTAGGATGAAAGGAAGTTATTTTTCCCCATCTCATCTCGGACATCTGGACCGTTAAGGCAATCTTTCCGCCTCATTACTAACTTCCTCCTAACGCGCCCCACCCTAACGTCCTATCGCTGACCGCATCACTTCTCCTTCCCGTGGAGCTGCCATCCGTTCACCTCACGGCTGAAAAGAAATGTCGCTACTTACCCTCTAGATTTCGACATTTCGGTTCCCCGAATCACCCGAATATCTTTCGCCATCTGGAAAACTTCACTTACGGCAATCCTTTCCGTGCTCTCTAAGTTGGTCACTCCCTTATCAAAGTCCCTTTCTTGGAGCAGACAAGTTCTCACTCGCCCAAACTTCTTGGCAGCGATAGTAATCAAGTAGTAATAGATAGTTATATAGGCGATCTGCTACGCTGAGGTCATTTGTGCACCTATAGGGACTGGAAGGCAGAGTTTCAGAGAGTATTATGTTCCTTCAAATGCGTCATACCCTCAATTATAGATTTGATACCACGAGGCGAAGGCTACTTGGTCATCAGCCATTAGGAAGATTGGTAATTTGTAGGGTAACATTTTTTCTCTTATACAAAGATCAATTAAAGTGATGTTGACTGTTGGATCACTAATTACATGAGATAATAGTTTTGCTGCACTCACATTGTTTTTTCGTTGATCAATTTCCTTAATTTCTCTATGTAGCCTCGTCCATCATTAGGCATGATTTACTACTCATCCACGCAATTTAAATTACATAATTTGTGCATATCTAAGCGTTCAAGTCTTACGCATAAAGTCGTAGCATCAAAACTAGAATTTCCAAAAGAAATGTGACGCTTTGTGCTAGTTCAAAGTTTTCTCAGCAAACAGTTTAATTTTCCCTGTTTATATTTGGTAAAGAAATTCTCTTCGTCATCGCCGAGTTCAAAATGTTGACGCATACTCAGATTGACGTCTGACTAACGCAAAGGAACGGCGCTGATTTACTTTTTCATAGGAGCATTTTACCACGATTCGTGTCTTAATTATTCAATGCAGTTGCGCATATGTTCTTAACATGTTTTCCTAAATTTGATTTGTTCCCACTATTACTCCCTAGTATTTCATTTGGTCGGCTATGCTTATTTCTACCATATAGAGTCGACAGGTGTGAGGATGAGCGGATATACCATACCGTAAATGATTTCAGCGCAGCTCAGGCGTCGACATTTGTCTACTTTAAGCAAAGAAGGGGTTCATAGTTCAACGCTCCATCCGACGCATGGAGTAGTGAAATTATACTTTATTTACACAAAATTATAGAATGGATCAAAATACCACTTAATTATATACCATATTCTGGGTTAAAGTCTGAAAGATTGGCATAAAATCCTAAATAATAACCAAAACCCGACAATGCCCCTTTTGAGTTCATCCTTCATATGGAAATTTCTAGCGCTTGTAGCTGTAGCGGGTAATAAGTTGCCATCAAAATTAGGAAATGCCATCAAATCTAGGAAGTATAAAATACTAACTTAAAGATCATCGAGGGTTTCTAAGATTCGAACCATCAGAGAAGGCAAACTGATTGATTATGTTTCCCGCTTTAAGCGCTTCCTATAATCCATATCCGTGATGGTAGTTTAAAATTCTAAAATAATACGATGTATTTATAGTGCTACACCCAATTACCATACAAAAACTCCGATCCATTCATTTAAAAGTTATTTTAGAATATAATAGCATTGCAAAAGCTTAATATAAGTCCTTAAAAAATGCAAATGAATATGCAGGGAAATCGTATTATGAAAATGGAATCGAAATATCTGTAGTACTGAATCTTCCTACCCTACAGCATCGATTTGAATAGATATTCAAGATAGTTTATTGATAATCCTAGATTTCTTATCATTCATCCTCTATTCTTCAATCGTGTTTCACAAATTTTCACGAGTTTTGAATCAAGCAATTACCACAGAATGATGCTATTGTACTGCGTTTCCACATGAGTACGACTGAATTCAATACACCCCGTGAAGATTTTTTTCACGATAACGTGATTGCTACCGAAATACCCATGATGATGTCGATATTCAGTATACAGAGCACCCCTCCTGCTGAGGGTTTTCTACCGATTTGGGAATGGCAACTTTTAGTTAATTTCTAATAGAGAAATATATTATTTGTACCTCCCATGTAGATCTGTGGGGTTATCACATTAATATCTTTCAAGAATTTTGAAGTATTATTTACCAAGTATTTTTCAGGAAAAATTCCCTGTTTTATTGAAAATCTTACACAAAAGTTCGAGAAATACATTCCAAAAGTACTTAATTTGATGCAGTTATATTCACCTGGGATCAAATAATCTAAATGCAACGTTTCTTATGATGACAAACGGGATTTAGACACCAAGTCATTTTATTTTAATCTGCCTGCATAGACAACGGAACGAGCGGAAAAACAACTTAAAAACCATAGTTTTGCTTGTCTATCGTAATCATCATGAACTGAATGTCACAAATCATTGTAATTCCTGCCCAAATTTCAGGGTGTAACGACCTCGCCTTCTAACCAAGTGGTCGAGGATTCAATTCCCGCCTAAGTGGATGTCCTCCACCCTTAGAGCTTAAGCGTTTTAATGGTATTTGTAGATATTTTAACGCTAAAAGTGCGATGTAAAGGACCAAAATGGATAGTTTCTGATTAGTACTAAATAAAATATAATAAACAGGAGAAGATGACCCTATGTTTTCCGTCTTTGAATGAGACAGGCCGCATCCTGCTTTGCCACTGATGACCTCTTTTACTCCACTACCACCTCAGAATAATCGAAAGTAATGCTGACGGAAACAGAGAAAGATTAGACTAGAAGGGTAGAGTGCTCTCTGTTCTATCGGAAAACCGAAGGTCAAAACGAACACGGGCGGACACCGTGGGTGTGGAATTTTTGTCGAATGCAATTTGCTGCGAAACCAAAAACCACCACAGGACCGGACATCTTAAATATTTCTCATTTCCTACTCCTTGAATCCGTTCTCTGAATTAGAGTGCTTACCGCACGGGAATGGGGAATCATCCCTCAACGACCAATCCACCTAATCAATGTTCGCTCACGATCGCGAGCGGATGAATGATCGTCCGCGATCAACCAACCCTTCCCGGTGAACGGAGAGGGGATGAACGGTCCCCCACCACCCCGGATAGATTCGTTCTCCTCGTCACTATTCTCGCCATCTTCTCTTCCTCTCATCGCGCTGACTCGATCCTTTCCCGAGCCTTAAGCGCGAAAGAGGAAAAAAAATAACTCTTCATCGATCCCGTTCACCTACCTCTTTCTCTTCCTCTTCCCTCCCCCACCCACTCGCGACTTCTGATCCCCGGTCTCCGACACCTACACTCCCATCTCCCCGTTCTCCCCGCACACCGCCCACCCCTTGATATCCAACTCTTTTTCCCTCCTGGACAATCTCATCATCCTCCCAGCCTCTTCCGCCCACATTCCCACGTCACTCCCTCCTCTCCCTCCTTCCCTCTCTCTCTCTCCCTCTCCATCCGTGTCTCCCTCTCGCTCCAACGTCCACTCGCTCCAGTTCGTCCGCAGGTCTACTCAATTTTGTCGCCTCCACCTCCCCACCTTTCTCGCCTCGTTGGGTTCAATAATGAGGGGATTCCATCTAGTGCTACAGAACTACCTTTCCCCTTGATTTCTCTCCGTGTTGATGCGATTTTCCCTCTCTCTACTCTTCACAACCGTAAGGAAAAAAACGTGAGGACCACGATAAATATTGCTAAAAGCAGCTGACTGCCCAGTGTCACTTACTGTTTCAGCACTTAAGGAGAGAGGGCCTTGGTACGAAAACGTGAAATATATACTATGTTAACTCCATCACACACCTCACCGTCTCTAAGGGTCACCCGGAAGGATATGTACTAAGGGTGCAGTCATTATTTATTAAACTAATCTGGCATGAGTTAAAAAAAGGAATAGGGTATAAAAACTGAAAAGTAAGAATACTGAGTAGTAGGCTCTTGAGTAAAAAATAAATAAAAGGTGCTTCAAATATTGGAAGATTTTTTTGAAACTACTAATTTTGGCAGAGTTCAGTCGCATAAAATATTGTTATTTTTAAATTTAGACGAATTCCATTATTTTTAAGGGCTCTTCACAATCCGAACATTGGAGCAAACGAATATTTATTACAAAACCCTAAGTTTTCAATTCAAACGCGGACATATGGTGCATCCTCTTCGGTCGTATTAAGTACGTGTATACATTGTCACTAGTTAGAATTGCGCTATTTAGGCTACAAGTTAGTGATAAGAGGAGAGAAAATGCTTTTCCGCATTTTTTGCCATCATACTAGAAATAATTTTGTATTTCAGTTATGGGAAAATGTAAATTATCCAATCAGATGGATTATCGGGATGGTGCGGAGAAGGTGGTGAAGTACTGGCCCTCCGAGGGTCCTGGTTAGAATTCCGAAGGAGGCAAAATCTCTCTGTGATATCTCGATCCTTACTCGCGGTGCTATGACGAGAGCGCTGGAAGTGCAGCACGCCGTCCGTCAAATGGAACGTTAAACTGAGTGATCCCTTGGAATATTTTGTTCAGAGCAGGCTAATGCCGACGCCGGGTTCTTTTCACCACTCCTCCATTCCCTCAACACCTTACCATTTACAAATCAACCGTTTATCCCTAATGGTGCAAATGATCGCAGACGTCCACCAAAATATACCCGATGCGAAATAACTGGAAAGATTCCATTGGAGATTACGAAAAAAATTATTAGGATAGATCAATGCGAAATATTTAAAGAGAAACTTTATATTAAGGACATAAATGAGAAAATTTTGACTTTTAATAATCAAACCACTTTACTTTTCCACATAAACTTTATTTAAGTTTATGTGGAAAAGTAAAGTGGTTTGATTATTAAAAGTCAGTATGAAGATTTTCCTCCAAGTTACGCCAGAAACTGTTTTATTTATTGAGAAAATTTTTGTAATAAGAAATTCTTTTAAAAGTTTACACTTTAAACGAAATGGAATAACACAACACTGGGAGAATTCGAGGAGATGTTTAACTTTCATATCTTTACATAATGGATGACTGATGTAAGGCATTCTAGAGAATTATTTTCATGAAAATTTTGAAATGATTCGTTGTTTGCATGAAAATGCATTTTTAGTTTTTACTGCTTGCTTATACATACGAAATACTTACTCCTACTGCATTTGTTCCCAAGGTAGTTTGATAGTTTGACAAAGAAACCCTGAATCTACCGATCAATGAACAACAACAAAATAGACGTCAATGCTAACGCTTGTGATTTGAAGAGCAAGATCACATCGAGGATGGTATTATCAATATCGAAATCGTGAGGATTTTAAATCCTCAGTCTTACTACGTGAAATAGACAGACATGTTAACAGAACAGAAAAATCACAAACTTTGCGCATTTTAATTGGTTAGAGTACTACTTTCACCTCGGGACGATCGCTCGAAAACCTCCAAGCCCCCTGCTTTCCATTTATTCCTATTTCGCTACACGGTTTCACGCACCTCCTCTCGTCAAAGGAGCCCGCCACAAAGAGTAGCTACTCCCAGCAAAAAAAGGGGCATATCCACCCCCTTTATCTCTTCATAATTCTACTCCCAAGGCCTTCATACTGTGCTTCAGCGGACAGGGAACTCGTTAAAAATTGCCGCTTCCTCATATGCATAATATTAAAGCTTGCCCCGCCTTCTTACACGTTCGCTAAAAGGTTGTTTCTCTCCTGGCATATGTGCAACTCCTAGCATTTTTGTATAATTTATGAAGGCCGAGGGATTACGGAAAAGTAGAAATTATGGAGAGAAGAAACAGTGGAAAGAAGCCCGGCACAGACACCCGCCAACACTTCTAGTGTTTTTACACCACCATCTACATCGGTTTACTAAAATATAACCTTTTCCTAGAGATTCCCTATTTGGAACCAAAATATCCTCCTAACTATGCCAGCTGATCCTGAGTTTTATTTAAGTGTGAATGGTAATGATGTTTTAATGAGGTGGGTAATTATTCCATGATGTTTCAGAGATAGGATAAGTAATTATTACCATTTGATTTGTTGTGGAGTGTAAGGATCTTGTTATGCTCTCCATGTTGGATTCAATTAAGTTTCTCAGCAAAATTTGGGCTAAATGGCACGATATTCCTCCTCCCAACATGACAGGATTTACATAACTTTGTAAAAGTGATAGGACAGAACTCCTGTTCGGAAATACGGGCATTTCAGGATTAATTATGTTAATCACATATGATGTATTGAAATTCATGATATTCTTCAACAGTAGTAAATCATGGTGGGTTCGATAAAAATTTCAAAATAAAAGTTTGATTTCATATTTTTTAATCCATAATTTGAAACAAAGCAGCTTTGATTTTTTCTCATATGACAAGACAAGTAAGAGGCTTTTAAATTATCTCCAGACTATGCACCCAATACAAAGGAAAATCCTTTCAGCTGCAACAGTTTTAACAAATATCTCAAAAAAGTATCGAAAATCGTTTTAAATCAACACGGCAATGCTTGCCTACAGGATTACACACCAATAAACTATATCTAAACCCATATACTTAAAGAGCTGACAGTATTTGACTTAAAAATAACTTCTTTTTTGCCCACGCCCTTCAATTCTTTTGTTTTACAATCACTTGGTATACATCGGTGTTAATTAGTTAGGCTCGAAGAGAGCTATCTGTGTGAGAGCTAGTCTCACACAGACTTAATATAATGAATTAATTTCCCTGTTTAAAAATATTTTCGTGGAAGAGATAAATCCAAATTGAAGTGAGTACATTAATGAGATGAACGTCTTTTAAACCTGCTAAGTCATTCAGCCGTTGGCTTGACAGCAGATACAATGTAAAAAGGAAAAAAATAGGGCATTATATGGCATATAACTGCACATCATACCGAACCAATTTTATTAAACCTATAAATACCTCCCATGTAGCAACCACATTTTGTTATTTTTTCCTTTCAATCATAGAATACAATTGCCTAAGGATGTACGAGTTCGTTCATTTAAAAGCGGAGGTACGGTTAGGCTCAATTTTATTGTACCCTGTTCCGTGTACCATTTTGTTTATTCTAGACTTCGTATTGCTCTTCTGTGATAACTCACGTCGTCGTGGCAATTAATAATTCTATTTAGCAATGTTAATCCATTCAGCTACTCCGTATTACCAAATACAGGTGTACCGCAGTTATATCAGCGACTGAAATAGACTTCTCACGCATTGCCGACTAAAACTTTCAACGGACTCTACGAGCTGAAAATATCATCTGGTACAACAATACCTGATATGTAATAGTACAATTATGACAATCTATGGTCAACCTCGGCAGCTGTCTTACGTATCTGATCTTTGAAGAGTGAAAGTAGCTCTGAACATAAAATTGGCATCGAGAAATTGATCCTTAGATGTGAAACTACTCAATTACTTGCTAAGTTTAGATAAACTCCAACAACTCTTAATCATCATTAATTTGCCACATGGAACATAAGCAGAACACAAGAACAACATAGCCTTAGAAGGAAATGGCAGGACAATAATCCCTGGAGTTTTCAACTTTGATGCACTTATCGTTTTACTTTAGACTCCCAATGCATTAACACTGAGTGTTTTGGTTCACTAAAACAGCTTTTGAAAGCATTCTCTCTCTCTCTCTCTGAGAGGCTTCGCTTCGAGATGGAGTTTTTTGGAGAGAACTCCTACCGCTGAAAACAGATATAAAATACAACACAGCCCAGTTCTACACATGTGCTGCTTGCTAAAAGCCAATTTCCTCAACGGCAATGTATTTTTAACTCTGTAGCCTTTGCCTGAACCACCTTATATGCTGTGCACCAAAATACTGATTCACTGGCATATTATTGGGCTCTAAATCAATATAATGAGTCGAGATCGGATACAATCGATTATATTTTCCATGTCTAACAATTACAAAAATTACTAATATCGTTCTCACCTCGATACTAATTTAATGTGTACTTTCGACATTAGACAGTGAATATTGCAAATCCGTAGTACGACTCCCCTCCTACTTACGAAAAAGGTCTTTTCGTAGGGGCATTGTACCAAAGAATATTCGTAACAAAAGATAAAAAAAACAAATATTCAGAATATTCGGAAGTTTAGCTAAACAATTTTCACGCGCCTAATAGCAAATTCGACATCACTAAACCTACTAGTCGTCGACCGATTTAATTTAATTTATCCTGCAAACATAAATAAGTGTTCACTTTAAAAAGATGCTTTCATTGAATGAAGAACATAATGTAATTTTTCCACTGTTCTTTATTTTAGTTCTACTAATTTCAACGCCTAGGCGTCATCATCAGGTAACTAGTAGAACCAAAATAGAGATCAATTAAAAAAAATGCATTGTCTTTCTCATTTAATGAACACGAACTTCCATAAAGTTGAGACAGAAACCATCGAATAAGATGCTTTCATATTAAATAAAACTTTTCAAGTGTTCGAAATGAGATATGAAGAAAGACAGCTACAAACATCAACACATTCTTAAAAACGATTAATCTTACCATGCTGGGCTAGTTAATCTGGTCACAATTAGTGGTTTGAAAACCTTAAATAAATGAATTTCAAGAAACTGCGTGAGATGCCGCAACAGTAACTTTTAACATAGTCCACCGCTAATATTCATTTCAATGCAACAATTGTTGCACTTAAATGAAATGGTACATCCCTTGAGCGTCGACACACTTTTGCCGGCGCCTTTTTCACGACTCAAAGGCTCCCTGGCAGGCGGATTCCAGAAGTTCCTTAAGGGCACGCTTGCAAGCTTCTTTGACGGCACTTGGGGTCCTATGGTTGTGTGCTTTGAGGGAATATTTCCCTTTTATGACTAGTAATTATTGTTTTGGTGCCAAATCGGGACTATAATGTATGTGTGGAATCATTGTAATGTCGTTGCAAAAGGTTTCCGGAAACAGACATTCGACTTTGCTTGTGATCGTCTGTCAAGACCTTCGGGACGAGTTTAGAGCAGATCTCTGGCCTCCCCAAATTTTCAGTGATAATGGTGTACACTGTCGTTTTATCAATGCCAATACGATCTGCAATCATGCGAACACTTAACCGACGGTCTGACTTCAGCACTTGACGCACATGTCAAGAAAATATTTTTACCGATACTTTTTGCACAAGCCTTGTAAACTCAAAGGGATTATGTTTATTTGAAGAATTAGTAATGTAAAGATTTTACTTCACAGAAGCTAGCTTGTTTTGAGAAAATGGGTTAACCTTGGGGAAAAGAGTTGAGAGTAATTATAAGTTTGGAATAGTTTTAAATGAATTCTCTCTATTTGCCATCATGTGTTATGCGTGGAAGAACGTAAGTTATTTCGGGCTGTTAATGTAAATTTTATGTCGTTTCAGGAACTAAGATGGAAGTTCTCCGGCAGCAAAAATAACCAGTAAACCTGACATTTACAGAGAAATATGTAATTATAGCTTGATTGTAGTCTCATATAAATCACTAAGGACCGACAGTATAGTAATTAATCAGGCGACCCGAATAAAATATGATAAATTTGTTTTCATACTGATAAACATATAGGCCTAGCTATTCCCGAGTAAATGCACGATCGTAAAATAATCTCTATTAACCACATCTACATTTTTTAGACCAAGACTGTTTACACCTTACAATTACATGCATTAGCTTAATAACCTAAAAGTAAACATTCTTGCCGAGAAACAGTTCAAGGTTTGTAAAATACGTTGCGTTAAATACGTACCTGTTCGGTAACTGGCAGGTTATGGTGTGCATATATTTACACCTCCTATTCTACAAGTTGAAGTATAGAGATAAATACAATTGTAACATAGAATATTCATGCAACGTTTTAAAAATAATATATGTCCTTTTACCTTTTCGTTTGGATGTAAAGAAAATATATTTTGAATTACTCCAGTTTTGAGTTCTGTATATATTTACTGACTAAAATCTTTATAAAATGAATAAAATTTTGGTATAATTTTATCTAAAATGTAAGCCTAACACAGAGAAATGAATTAAAGTTACTCTAAAAAAAACAATTATGCACAGTAGTGGTCAGAGACGACTTCGCTGTGAGATCCGTCTAGCGTAATCTTAAAGACACGAGCCTATTTTAGAAAATCTTTCAACGCATTAGCACGAAATTTAAAATATTAAGTTCGTTTTCCGTGAGGATCAACTCCTGAAAAAAATATTGCACGCATAAAAAATTCGGCATTAAAGGGCTAAAAAGAGCGAATATATACTAGGGCCACCACATAGGCAATAAACCCCTTACCCCTTACTTATGGACGGTTCATTAAAAATGTGGGCGTCTCAAAAAAAAAAAAAGAGGCCCACCCGGGACTTGTGATTTGCCGAGTAAAAATTCAGGTCACACAGATTACGTGTGCCAAATATGAAGTGACCTCCCTTCGGCTCTTAGGCCGCCATTTCGTGCTACACGACTAGTGCGAGGAAGTCAGAAGAATGACGTCTGTCTTTTTTTTTCTCTTCTCAACCCATTTCGCTCCTCCGTCACTCTTCGTCGATTCATATCGCAAAGGTTCAACGATGTAGAAGTGCAGCGGGAGACGCTTCGTTAACCGACACTGCTTCGCCGATGGGTTGCAAGACCTAACTAGCCCTTCATCCGACCTCTGCTGAATTAAAGCGTACCCTTTCGCGATATAACTGACCTGCTTGGATTTTAGGACAAAGAATGAACTCGCTGCAACTATTCAACTGATTGAGTCAACGCTCCAAACACTTATTTTGAGAGATGTTAACCCAATGAAAGCCAATAAAAATAAGTAACGAGGAATTATATTAAAAACTTAATTAACAAATTTGTTAGAAAAGATATATATTAACTATTTAATGTAATAAAATTATATTCGAAGAAATCGCAACATAGAAATACAAATTACTTCTTTTATTGACAATCGGTAAATAATTATTTGGTTAATTTTATATTTCACCCCATATAATTTATTATATTATTTATTACATTATGCTTAACCCTTAAATTTACTTCCATCACATTAATTAAACCACCTCGCCCTATCGGCGTACACAGCGCCAGATCTTTACACACGAGTTTCAATCAGTTGTTGTCGTGGGGGAGGGATATATTGGCTAAATTACAGGGAAAATTCAGAAGAGAGAGATAGTTTTTATGTATTCGAAAGAAAACCCTCAATTACGTATTGACCAATTTTTCTGTAACCATTTAAATTCATAAGAACTTTATGTCACATTAATTTATGAAGCAATCATCACTCTGAATTCAGTTAATCAATGGCGCTAAATTAAAAATATTAAAATTCCAATGCGATATTATTTTAATCCATGGAAAAGGATAAATCAGGTTGAACCGAAATAGTAAAAATACACATTTAATCGATAACACAAAGAGCTACACAATTGAGAAGATAAAAACTAAATTGAAGTCAACATTAGGAGCAGAGACTCGCAGGGTTCTATTTCGCTAATAATGATTCAATGAGGAAACGGCTTCCTTGAAAATCTTAATTCAAATTCAAGGTTTTAAAAGAACGTAAAAATATATTTATATCAAATTAAACTTTGTCCAATCATTTAATTAGATCACCATGGTACTCTTCGAAGAATTACACATTTCTTTGAGAAATATATATATGGAAACTAAATCAGCAAATAAGATCTTAAACATGCATCAAAGTGGAAGGGGAATATGTGAAAAAAACTTATCTTACGTGAAATGACGGAAGATGAAATATATGGTGTATAAAACAAATCAGACTGGACTAGCATAGCATGACCCTTCAATGGACATTGATCATTTAAACTCTTAAAAACTAGCAACAAAGTACAGTAATCACATGGTAGGAAATAAATATTATTCAAGCCGGTAGGCTTAGCTGATCTTCAGCTGTCTTGTCTTAAACTATCTCTTAATTCGTAAATCGTTTGTTTTTTAATTCAAAGCGTTCTACCTTCATCATCATCAGTATTTTCAATCCTAGGATTGGTTTATTGCAGCCCTCCATTCGCCTCTATTTAATGTCAATTCCCTCAATCCCTGATGCCTTTTCTGTTTTACGTCTTTATTAATTTGTCCTATGTACATGTCTCTTGGTCTTCCTCGTGTGATCTTTCCTTCTATTATATTCCTAATCAATCCATTGTGCCTCAATGTGTGTCCAATCCATCTATTTCTTCTTTGCCGTAGAGTTCTCCATATGGTTCTATCCTCTTCTGATCTTCTATGTACTATTTCCTCCTTCCTTAATTTGTCTGTCCATTTAATCTTCAGCATTCTCCTCGAGCACCATGTTTCAAAGGCTTCTATTCTTCGCTGGTCCACTTTTCCTATGTTCCAAGTCTCGGAACCATAGAGTGCCATACTCCACACGAAAGTCTTGACGAATTGTTCTACCTTATCTCAAAGAAATCACACACTCAAAAACGCAGTATTACAACATCTTCATTGAATTCACAACTATGATAGAGATGATAGAGAGGCGAAAAAAATAATTTTCAACGAATATTTCTCTTTTGAAAGCAGCCTTTTGTCCATAAAACTTCAAAGAAAATACCAGGGAGTATAACTGGAAATTCGGAGGTGCCTACGGCGTCAACACATGTATATATTTCCGAATGGTATCTCGGGCCAAAGGCAGAGAAAAGAGATGAAACGCTCCATTCTAAGATGCAAGTTTTCCTCCGCGATTTATTCGTGTTGATTTGATTTCGATTTTTCATGAAACATCTTCGTTCATGCGTAAAAAAAGTTGATACCATTATTCTTCACACACATCCAAACTCAAATGTCACTTCAGAATAGTATACTATATAATAGACAGATGGTAGATAGGCTAATCTTATGAAATAAAGATTGACATATTTTTTTAGTGGGACCTTGATCTTAAAATGAAAGATACTCATAATGTAGGTAGAAAATAGTACCTATTCTTTAGTGAAAATGGTTACCGCTTCATGGTTTCGACGCCTTTAATTCAGAGGTCTGGATACTCATTGAAGCGTATATTTAGCGTTTATTCAATTTCTCAAATGTCAATTCTAGAAATAAAAAAAATTGAACAAGCTTTTTTGCGACTCGATGGCCCTTCTGGTCACCATTCCTCTTTAATTGATCTATGCGTCCGGCCCTTTCTCTTCCAAGCCAAATCTTTCTTTTTATTTTTTCATCCTATTATTTTCCTAACGAATCCCTTGAAGCTCACAACGTGCTCATTTTACCGGATTCTTCTTTTCCGTAAAGCCCTCCACATAGCCTTTTCCTCTAATACACTCCTAAACTTTTCCTCATTTCTCATTTAATTTCCCCAATCCAACTTCAGAATCTCCCAGCACCCACTTCTTACTTTTCCATCTTCTACATCAATTAATTGTTCATTTAAATTACAGGTTCCACCTCGCCGCACCTCTATTTCCTAAAGCTCCTTCCTATTTTCTGCTCTGATCCACTTTTTCTATAGCCCATGTCTCCTTAGATAAGGCGTTCCTTACTAAAACATTCACGTATTGAATTCGTTGCTGAAATCACCTCATTAGTTTGCATTTATATCAAGAACAAATCAATCTCAGAAACCCAACATTGAGATGTGCGTTGTTTTATGTACCCGAGGAGCAATTTCAACATTTTTCCATTCTTCTTAACTTATACCGTTTGACTACATCTCTCTACACTTGGTTCATCTACTTTATCAGACGTAAGATGTTGGTTATTTTAGTCACTTTGATGTTAAAATAATACCTTGAAGTTAGTCTTTCTATTGCTATTTATGCATGGCCTTTTGGTACACTATTTTAACCACTTAAAAATCAAGTAAACTTCTCCATTTTCCAATTGGAATAGTTAATCATATTACTCAATAACTCTTGGCTACTTTTATTGCCACCTCTGATTGGTCATACGTTAATTAATACTGATGAAAGGTTTCACTTTATCGAAAGTCTTCATTCATTTTCACCTCAAAACTTTTATGGCAAGCAGAAATAACCTATTAATAGGAGGGGATAAATAACCAAAAAACAAAATCTGAAATTCTTTTTTCGAATGAATAATGGCAAAACAAAACCCACTCATCACAGCGCTCAGTTCTCGATATTCCAATAACCCAACTGAGCATGTTTCAGAGTGAAAAAAAGAACACAAGGAGTGGATTTTTTCCACCTTTGGTGTATCAAGGTATTTCAAAGGCTTTTTGGCAAGGGGAAACCATAGGTCCAACTCTGACCAGTTCGGATGTCTAACCAAGTTTCCCAAACGGCCAAAGCTAAACTTCACCTTCCTTCCACCCATGAAATGATGAAAGGGGAAGGTTTGACCAAAGGGAGTTCGGGAGATTGATCGCCGAATTAACCACCATTTCCATCGCTTTCACTTAATCATCACACACACATCTTTTGACCAGGGGGCCGTTATACGACCTTCTCGCGCTCGAAATGGAACCATACCAATAAAAGGCCAAAATAATATTACTTGGAATCCTACGTGTTTTAACTGACTATTCCGGTTCACTTAAGGGTGTAATTTTTCGAGCTTAAGATTGAAATATTCGAATCATTTTTCCAGGCTAATCAGGTACTAAATGTAATAAAACGAGTGAATATATTTTCATATATAATTATGTAATCTACCGGTTAAGGTAGATTTTGGATGGATACAAATATCAAATAAATATTTTATGACCCTCTAGCAAAACCCAATCCAGCAATCTACTCTACAACAAGTCCTTCCTCATCTCTGTGTACTTCTTTCAACCCGTCGAACAATCCTATCATGCTCCTGTCCTTTCCTAGTTTGCCTAACATTCCTCCCACTATTACAGTCTTCAACATCCCTCTGCCGTTCAAAAGGCCCGTCATCCATTTTCCCTACCTCCTTAGGATTTTTCCCAACAACCCCCCTCCTTGCCTACCATTCATAGTACTCTCTCATTTGTTTCGGTCCATTTCACCTTCTGCATTCTTCCCCTAACCCACACTTCGAAAGCTACCAATCTACTTATATTATCCTGCTTCAGTGACCACGTTTCCGCGCCGTACATAACTACGCCCCATATCAAAGTTTTAATGCGTCTTTTCTTAACATCCTCATTCAACGTCCCTGACATTAACTCCCTCCTCCTTGTGAAAGCCTCTTTTTCTAGCGTCATTCTTCTGTTTAAGTCTCTATTACTTAATATATATACGAGCCATCTCTTGGATTTTCTAAGGACTTGTTGTACCACCCTCGTATATATAACATCTGGACGACACAACAGAACAGAGAAATAAAATAGATAATACTATGTGCAAGGACTACCACATTTCAGAAAGTTTAAAGGCTTTCGGCTCTCTTCAGGGATCAAACCGCTCATGTTAGCCGTTTTACGTGTTATCTATTTTATTTTTTTGTGTATTCATTCATTCATTGCGGCGTCTTAATATTACATTGCTCTCCTCAGTGCTTCTACATCATCGATATATGTATTATACCTAAGGATTATTAATTTATTTAAATAATGCTTAAACCATTTAAAGGTTATCATTTTCATGAATAGCATAAGAATCAAAGGTACATATTATTACAGGTGTTCGTTTCAAATAAATAGACTGAAGCAAGATAAATCATATTTGAATGGAGTTAATGTCATTGCATAACTACTAGAGAGTCCTTACGAATCATGTGTTAGTAATTCATGCATGATCGAGATTTATATAGCAAATAACATATTCATATTTTTAGTTTATTGTGCTACCTCATTCGCTGACCTAAAACTGCCGCCTTATTTAATCCTTAGTTATTCTGAAAGCAACTAAGTAGGACGGTCACGGATATTAGACAACGTAAACAACTCATTTCCAAAAGAAATGTTCCATTAATAGGTAAATTTTAAATGGTTCCAGGATTAGTTTATTCAGTAAAAGGAGAAACTTGAGCGTTTTTTGTCCTTATTACGCATCTATACATCACGTAGAGTTTTTCGAAGTTCCGATTACACATCATTAGCCGTAATTGAGAGATGGACCAAGGTATAGAGCAATTACAAAAATTCATATTTTCTACTACAAGTTATTACTGAAATGACAGCACGAATTAAAAAAACTCATAGTGTACTTTACACTATACTTTCCTTTTTGTGCGTATGTATGCTATAGACCTAAAAAAATTGAATTGCTTTACTTTTTACCATGCCATCATAAACTTATTTTAAACCCCCAACATTAGGTAACCTGCGATAGCATTCAAATTTACCTAAACGCATAAAGTTTCAATAGATCAGTTTAAAAAATGTCAAAATAAACGTAAAATGTTTCTTAATCTTTTCGTTATGCAAAATATCTAGAATATAATTTTTTAATTATTATATTATTCAAATTGTATTCAAATTTAAAAGTTATATTTTCACCTCTAAGCGGAATCGCTGATTTAAAGCAATCAGAAAATACAAAAAAAATCTCGGGTTAAAAAAACGATAAATTGATAAAATATAATTGAAATGTATACGAGAACAGTTGGCAGTCTTTGTTAAAATACAAACGGTCAGATTTTAGATGCAGTCGTGACGGAGAAGAAAAATAATCCGATGAAGAAAAGCTGGTGACAAAAGAAAAAAAAAATTCAAGTTAATTAAATTACGTTCGCTTGTTTTAATTACCGTAGAGTCTCAAAGGAGAGATTCGGTTAAATGTTGCATTTTCTTGTTTTTAGCTTCTATGTCCCGAGAATGTGGTTGAGGGAAAATATTTTCTACTTTTACCAGGGCGCAAATCAATTCAAGAGTCGCCTGGATTTTGAAAATTTGCTATTTCCGAGTCGCCTCGTCACACACTGAGTGTTTATGGAGCTAGCTTAAATCGGAAAGAAATCCCTGTGAGGTTGTTGCGAAAATAAAAAAAATACCCTAAGCTCGTCACAGTACATTTCTCTCCGAAGGGCGCATTGTTCGGATGCGACCTTGAGAGGAATGAGAATTCTAAAAACGAGAGTGAATATCACTTTTTTTCCGTAAAAAAAATAGCTTGATTTATAAATTTCCATAATAACACATTTTTATGCCCTATGCTACGAGTGTGATTCTAGATAAAAAACAAAAGCAGAAGGGGATAAAGCGAAACCATTAAAATCATAAAGGTGCATACTGCAAAGGTCACACACCTCTAGTTAAAATTGCGTCACACCCTCTTACTGAAATGATTTTCTTTTTTCAATGTCAATCTAATTCTCAGTCGCTGACAGAATATTATTGAAAAGGTACTGTAAGAATAACGGTGATGATTTCTTAAAAGCTAAAAAAATGTTTACTTCGACAAAAGAAACTTTACTGAGTGAAAAAAAATGAAAAAAATCATTGCTTTATTCATGTATCTCCGTTTAATTAGTCTTCAGTTTAACCTGGCTTAATTCACAGCAGTATAAATTTAGTTTCCGCAAGAGATAAACCATATGTGCTCTATGTCCAGGGGCATTCCCTACTTCATCAGACGACCCTCAAAGGCAGTAAAGACTGATTATACTTTAGATTCATCATTTCCATCCCTTTAACTTCAGTTTAATAAGTTAGGCTCTATTGAAATATTAAAATCATCACTTTAGACGCATATGAGGCTATTAACATAAATAAAGTTATAGAGATATGCAGCACCATCTCGAGCACTCAAGTCGAGTCATGTTTCAAATGTACCTTTTATCCTGTGGGCAGAAAAGATATGAATCACAGGAGTTCTTTAACGGTATTTTACATTACATTAACCTTGTGTCCATAAAGATGGAGAAAACTTTTTTTAGTTATTTTATCTGCCAGAGGACAAGAAAATGCACCATTTTTTCCCTCCACGTACATAACACGAAATACTTTGATCAATAGATAGGAAGGAAAATTCAGGTGCGCCAAGGAAAATTTACGGCGAATGCATGGGCCGATAAGAGGTTGCATGGACTCGCCGAAGGGGTGTACTGCTTTGCTTTAAATCGTCCTTGAACTGAAAACCGTGTTTCATGACAGTTCCATAAAATTATTTGCATTAGAAAACTAGCGAGCAAGATAGCAAAAGAAACATGAAATACTTATAAAACACTAACTAAAACTAAAAGTATAGAAATTAAATAGTCTCCCATTTTTAAGTAAATCAAATTTACTAACTCAACTTAAAAATTCTTGATCTTAAATTGTTTATTATTCATGGTATTTTCATTATTTATTGTTAAACTTCTGCGTCATGAGTACAGAATTTCTGCTTTGAAAATAAGGTTTTAAAATCACTAAATCTCACTAAAAATTCTTCCTTCAGCAGTAGTTGGTGTTATTCGAAACTAAACACGTAAACTAGATAATTAATTCCTCTACGATCTTGACTGGATTCCATTATGTATCCTTTTTAATTACTTAAAGTAGTTGTCACCAAAGAGATGGTACATGCAAAAAAGGTGAATGCATGAAAAACTAATAAATAATTTTAAAATTGTTTAAGAAATCTCGTTTAGGTTATTACTCTTTACGTACCATAGATTATACTTATTTCTAACAATATATTTACCCTTCCAGCGGCTGATAGTGCCCATTGAAATCAATGTGTCGTCAAAATGATGACCAATGGACTTATTTTCACTTGAATGTACTTGTTTTAAGAAATTAACATTTCCCTGTTATGAATGGTTCCTAACACTTATAATAACTTTAGTCGGTACAAATACATAAATATATTAAGAATTTCAATGTGGGTGTGGAGAAGAATAGAGAAGGTGAAATGGACCGAAAGGAAAACAAATGAGGAAGTACTGGAGATTGGGGGTGAGGAGAGGGGTTTGTTGAGAGAAATCCTATGGAGGCAGGAAAAATGGATGAAAGGCGTATTGAGCGGTAGTGGAATGTTGAAGAGGGTAATAGAGGGGAGAATGTTGGGGAAGCGAGGAAAGGGTAGGAACAGGATAGGGATGTTCGATGGAATGAAGAGAGGAAAGAGGTACACAGAGATGAAGAGGGACCTGATGTAGATTAGGTTGCTCGATTGGGGTTTGTTTGGAGTTACAAAATATTTATTTGATAGTTGTGTCCATCCAAAAAACCTACCTTAACCGGTAGATTACCTAATAATAATTAAGAATCTCATAAGGCGTGAGATATGAGTTTTTTTTATCATTCTCTTTGAATCTTACCAACATTATTAAATATTCTCCATCCGATGGAAATTTGACGTAAAAATCATCAAGAAACCTTTTCTAGGCGGAAAACGGAATCTTTTAGATACGGATGAGTAACTTTGTTTTTAGCTTTTAAGAAGACCTTATAGTAGATATAAAGAGAGCCGCAAGACGTTTTAAAACTCCTGCTGTTTTTTTTGGTGATAAGCTAATACTAATTAACATGCATGGAAATGTCACAATGATACTTGATATTTATAAATACGACAACCATTATTCATGCGACAGCACAATTAGTACTAACAGTTCACTTCTACTTGAAAAAAATCATTAATTTAGAAACTACTATGTGATTAGGAAAAGTAATTTCAGTATGGAAAATAAATACTTACAATGTAAATAACATTTTCCCTTGATATATTTTTGCTCGCAAGAGTGAATAGTGATTAAAGTTTAGCGGATACGGAGGAACTATTACTCACCGCATTCTCGAGCATTAAATTGGATTCGACCTTTCTCTTCTGAAATGTTTGTATCTTTCTGTTTATGCTTATATGCTCGTACTTGAAATTAAAAGTGTATAAAATTTTATGAAAAATGAAAGGGAAAGTGCTTTGGTATTGAAAGGAAGAGTTTCCATAATTTAAACTACACAGATCGACACACAAGCCATTCATCGCAGCTTTCAGCTCCCCCCGGACGCTCTCCTTCCTCGCTGAAAACTGGCAAAACGATATGATATTTCAACGAGTGTGCCACGCGGAGTGCAAAGTAAAGGCTAAGGAAGGATATCAAAGCTTTGCACCCGTCTCGAGTTAATCTCGTTAATATGACGAGACGAGTTCCAGCCCACCGAAGAAAGACATTGGCATTGCTGAAGGCTCCGCCCAAAGGGATCCCATCTTTATGGTGTTTACCATCTTGGAGGAGCTCGAAGCGGTGAGACGAGGCTATTGACGACAATATTTACCTTTTGAAAAAGAGATATATACCTTGTGTGCGTCTGTGTACCATCTACGAAAAATGAAAGGCACGGCGGGGTGCAAGAAATTTCAATGTATATTGAAAATGTGAACAGGGAAGTAAACGAAGAGCTCTAAACTATGAGTAATGTGTAAACAGAGTTGAAATAATAGCATATTGGAAGTATGCTGTTAGAAACAATTCACACATTTCATTCAACAAATTATCTAACTATGAAAACGTTTCTTTGTGAATTCCCTCAATGGCCATCTTGGGTTCTTAAGAGAGCTTGCGTGAATTCAAGTAAGATCACTCGATAGATCCTGCGATGAAGAGGGAATTAAGCAGTGCGTATACCTTCAGCAGCCAAGTTCACTGGAAATCATAGCTGCAAGTAAAACCCATATGCAGTTGTCTTTAAGCATTTTAAGTCTTTTAAGCATTTCAACCATATTTTATAATTTATTTCCCTTTGGAGACAATACCACGATAGAGTTTTCAATCTTCTTGTCTTTTATGGCCCATGGAAAATTGATGTCCAACTCTCAAGGTTTCGCTAGAATATTTTTAATTCGTAATGACGGCAATACTTCCTTTATAGTAATAAACCCGAAATATTCATTGAATAGGTTGGACTAGAGATCACCTCGAACTAAGCCCTACTGCACGTAAAACCCACGCATCAAGGTAGGAGGGTCGTTAAATTCCCTAGGTCACCTGCATTTTCACACGGTGTTCTGGTGACAATTAAACTGCTTGGATTTTAGACAGGGTTTTTCTGGAGCATTTACTTGGCTGTTAAACCCTGCACAATTCGGTCGGGAGAGGATCATTGTTCTCACGGAGCTACTTAGCGCGCCGCCAGGTATTTTAACAATTTAATCAAAATTCTTATCATCTATTGAGAATTCAGGAAATACCAGGCATTAAAAACAATGCCACGCTCCTCGTGAACGTTGCTTGAGAGAAGGTCCATATGTGAAACCCGGTCACAAGAGAATGCACATTAAAGATTGTAGATTAATTTTGTGAATTCATTTGCAGCAATTTTATGGTAACAATCCAGACAAACATAACATCTTTTTAAGTCATGAAATGCCATTTATAGACATTAGTAAATAATTATTCATGCATTAAATTACAGATATGCAGACAAAAACATAATGATATTCATAATCTGCAACGGCTATAAGCACGTAACATTTAACTTTATTTTCATCCCCTTGAAAATGAAAAGTTCTTTTAAAAGTTAACAATAACGTTTTATAGGATCGTTTTTATTGGTGATGAAATGTTGAAAACTGTGGCAGAAGGAAGGACGTTGTGCAGGAAAGTTAGGGAGAGGAAAATGATAGGTACGTGTATGTTGGGCATATTAAAGGGAGGCAATTGTTGAAGTTTTCCATAAGAAAAAAATTTTTGCTAAGCATGTAAGAGGAATTTCATAACAAATACCTTAAGTTGGGATGTTAAGACAAAATTAGTGAAAAATGTCACACGGAGCTCAGTTTTGCTCGGCTGAGTAAATTTATGGTTAAAGTAAAAGAAAAGCCTAGATCGGAGACTTTATAGACAAAGGTTTTGTCTATAAAGATGTTTGATGTAGAATATACAAAATAGATATATAGGAAAACAAACGAAGAAGTTGATTGTTGGATTGGGTAGAAGGTTGATGAAAGATATTCAAAATAGAAAATAAAAGTGGATGCAGGGACTTTTAATTTGCAATTGGCGCAATACCTTTGACTCCCTGGATGATGAGATTTCGGATCAATAAGGACTGGGGAACATTTACCTAATGGTACTCCATATAGTGATTATCCAATATACCACACTCAAGGCTGAAAGCCACGATTGAAGGGAATAAACTAACAGAATCTGTTTCACTGCGAAAGGACTCCACAACACCGCAACTAGTTTATTGGTAATTACATCCCTCTGAGGAGACCACTTCACTAATAAATTCTATTTTCCAATAATTCTCTTCTCTTTTTACGAATTGCAGATGTTCAACCCTAAATAAGTGTTCCTCGTGCCTAATTAAGATTAAAGTTATATTTTTGCAAAGCGATAACTTGAAAGAAAAATCACACAAACACTATTTTATTTTATAAGCTGCAACATGAACTCTTTGGACTTTTTTTATAAATTAACAGCCTGCCCTGAGTAACCATTTCAACGACGAATATAATCACTAAACTTATGGGTTTATCATTATCCAATTACGAACTTCGTTCATTTTGACGAAGTTCTTACGGAAGAGAGATTTTTATTTGTGTCAAAAGCAAGATGACGAGTGACTGAGCAAGCTGTCACAAAAGGTTGTTTATATTTAAAAATAAAAACTCGAGTTAAAAGCGGTCTGTGCTACCGAATCCTCACCGGTGAATTTCTCTTGACTTCTCTGGTTTTAAGTATTTTGATACGCGCGGAAATAGAATGTCTGCGGGATCATGGGGAGGAAATTACAGTGCGAAAGCAAAGAAAGACGTCTAAATTTGGATATCGCGCTCTAATTTTGTTAGTCTGATGAAGGAAATAGGATTCCGTAGTCCCTCACCCTCCTCTCCCCCCCCAAACCTCACTCACCGTTACGATGGCGCAGGACCCACGCTGCTGCTTCTCCCATCCCACGGCCCTTCATTTTCCTCCCACGCTATTGCCTAATGCAAGCCAATCCCCTCTTCGTTTGGGTCCCCTTGATCCTGAAATCCTTCCCGTCTCCCCGTAACCGTGAGTGGAAATTCGTGTTTATTGCGTGGCCCGGCAGTTTCCATGGATACGGATCTACCGTACGCCCACATCGCGGTGCCATTCTGGTAAATCCCGTCCGTTGGTAAAGCCATCGTCGCTGCCCGTCCGCAAAGAAACAAAAGGAGAGCATTCACTTCGCGATATTCTGATCTCATCACTTTCAGTCCCACTCCTAACTCCGGGGCCGTCTTGATTGATTTGGAGAAGGCCGCGTTTAAGACGGGTGGACACGGAATTAGTCAGGTCTGTGATGTGTTTCCGTGGAGAGAAAATATCTCTTTCGTGTCCGAGTCTAAAAGGAGGAATATGGAGATTAGAGAGAAATGGAGAGGTAATTCAACTTGCTCGTCCGATTCCAACAAACGGATATTAGGATGCTGTTGTTGTCGGGACTCAAACTCCACAGAAGAGGGTCCAAAACTCAGTCTGATGATGAGTAAGATATTCCAAACACGAGTGTACACAGAGAGCAAGTAGGAGAAAACCAGGAATGCGAACGCTACTTCTTTAAGTGGTTGATAAACTCAAATAACCATCTTCACACATATAAGAGGAGGTCCCAATCCCATTAATGTCACCAGTATTCTAAAGCAAAAAGTATGAATATGCATTTTGTTGGAGATATCTTGACTTATAGAAATATGAAGTGCCATTGAGACCGTGAAATTCGACGGCACGGCCGTCATCTGAACGTGAAAACTACATATGTGAGTGTTCTTTCTTTGTTTCTGTGTTTTCAAAATCTTAATCGATTTATGTATATATACATACATAAATAAAAATCATGTGTGTATATATATACATGAACGCACAAACATTAGATTAGAATGTTCATATTTGCACACTTTAAAAGATCAAAGGATCGATTCACCAATGCGGGACACGCGAAGCTTTGTGGACAGCATTGAAGTACTGCTAGCAATTTGGTATCCCATAGCCTGCCCGAATCATATCAATCGCCATCAAAACTTACCTGAAGGTGTGAAGCGTTTCCATTCAAACCAGGGAAGCATCATTTCCCACTTAATCCTTCTGTCGCGCAGCCGGGTTTTAATATGAACGATCTCCTAACTGTAACCACCTACTACGGGGTGCTTAAAACCCTTTTAGCTCTTAATGGGGGAAAATTCAACAAGGCCCAGGAAGATATCAGGATCTCCCCAACTAATCAGAGTCTCCCCATCGTAATCCCCCGGGGTACTTTCTCTCCTTCCATCTGCATCCCCTTTCCATTTTCGATTCCTCGCAATCCAATCGCGAAGACGTGCCGTTGGCATCTTACCCAGACCGCGAAAATCCCGCCTTTCGTCAGATGAGGAGGAACGAGGACGCGCCTCTCCTTCCCGCCCGCAATGAACTAAACCATGACGCCCGCTCCCGCCCTTTCTCCCGCCTCTCGATTGCGATAACCCCTCGCCCGAAAGGAGCCCTTTCTCCCTTCACTTCCTCTGACGGATTGAATGGGAAGTGGGAGATCTTCATATTTAGCGTTCTAATCTAAGAAACAGACGGGGGACCCTAGGAAATGTATCTCGCCAGCCTTCTCAGCTACAGAGTCAATAATGAATCGTAGGAGAGCCAGTGAACGCAGTTTAGATGGATGGAAAAATAAATAATTAAAATAACAAGGGTATTCAATCTAATTTTAGACAAAAAATTTATTCACCAAAGTTACGAAAACTTTTGTTTTTCAATAGTCACTGATCGTTATCCCTAAGTAAAATTGGATTACTATCTTCCAGACGGGATTTTTTATTTCAAAATTCTTTAAAATAATCGTTAATTTGTTAAATCAAAAATATTCCTTAATTGACATATATTATAATAATATTTGACATTACTACACACGTATAATTTTTTAAATGTGCACAATGATTTCTTAGCGGGGAATTTTGCGTGAATATCAGCATGTTAAAGCCACTAAATGCGGTTTTTCTGCACTTTAGTATAATTGCGCTCATGTTCACTAAATAAATGATTTCAAGGTTTGTTACCATTTTTTCCAGAAGCGTGATGTAAAAGACGAAATGTAAAATTTATTTATTTTTTATTATTAGATTTAAATGCGAGTTGAGATGGAAGGACAGCGGGGATTACTGGAGTGATAATTATAGAATAATATACAGCTGCGGGGACGAGAGCTAACGAGGGGTTGCCGTAATATTAAATAATGGGGTAGGATAAAGCGTAGTCAATATAGAGCAAGCAACTGATAGAATCTTACTCGTAGAGATTAAAGCAGAGCCGACGAACTTGGTCATTGTTCAGGTATACATGACACCGAGCAACCACAAGGAGGAAGAAGTCGATAGGATGTACGATGAGTTAGAGGATATAATCGCGTGTGCTCCTGCAGGGAAACATTTGATAGTGATGGGGGATTGTAATGCGACGGTAGACGAAGGAAGAGATAGGGGTGAGGTGGGGGACTATGGGTTAGGCACGACGAATGAAAGCGGGGAGAAAGCAATTGATTTCTGCAGGAGACAGGGGTTAGTCATCACCAACACATGGCTTAGATACCACAAAAGGCGTAGGTATACATGGAAAATTCTAGATGACTCAGAAAGATATCAGTTAGATTATATTATGGTTAGGCGCAGGTTTAGGAACAGTGTCATAAATTCGCACAGTTTCCCAGGAGCGGATGCGGACTTTGACCACAATTTAGTTGTTATGAAATGTAACGTCCGTTTCAAGAAGATAAGGCAAGGGCGGCGGGTTAGGAAAAGGAATTTAGAAGCATCAGCAGGCTGTAAAGAAAATGATGGATGACGGTAAAGAACTATCTATCCAAGAAAAATGGGAATGTATCAAGCAAGGGATATCTGAAGCCGCAAAAGAAATTATAGAAACCGATAACGGGAAAAGGATAAGGAAACCATGGGTAACGGATGAGATGATTGCAAATATGGATGAGAGAAGAATATGGAAGAATGTAAACACAGAGTTAGGCAAAATGAAGTACAAAGACTTCAACAATAAATTGAGAAGGGCCACAAATAAAGCAAAAGAAGAATGGTGGAAAACGCAATGCGAGGATATGGAAAGTTTACAGAGGAAGGGTGAAATAGGTGTTCTATACAGCAAGGTTAAGTTATTATCGGGAAGTAAGAAGGCAAGATCTATGCTAGCAGTGAAAGACAAGTGGGGTAGGATAATAGTTGAACCAGAAAAAATCCAAGAGAGATGGAAGGAATATATAGAAACACTGTATGGTAAAGAACTTAGGCCGACAAGGTTAGACAGAAAAGGAGTATGACGTAGAAAAAGATAGCTTAGGTCCGGGCACACTCGACGATGAAATAGAAAGAGCACTAAAGGAGATGAAAGAAAATAAGGCCATGGGGGTAGACAACATCCCTGTGGAACTGTTGTCATGTTTAGGAAAATGTGGGAAGGAGACTCAAAATGGACCGATTCGTAGTATCTATGAGAAAGGAATCTGGCTGGAAGATTTTGTGAGATTGGTGTTAGTTCCTATTCCGAAAATGGTAAAGGCTACATCATGTGAGGATTACAGAACAACAAGTTTGATATCCCGCGCAGCTAAAGTTATTCTCAGGATAATCAACAAAAAGATAGAGAGTAAGGCAAATAATTACTCAGGGGATGATCAGTTTGGATTTAGAAAAGGAAGAGGTACGCGTGATGCCATTGCAGTAATGAGATCACTAATCGAGAGGAATATAGAATACAATCAGGACGTTTTTGCCTGTTTCGTAGATTTCGAAAAAGCGTTTAATAGAGTGGATTGGGAAAAACTAATGCGTGTAATGAAGAAAATAGGAATGAATTTAAGGGACAGGGGACAGATCCGCAACCTGTACATGTCTCAGACTGCACAGGTGCGAGTGGGGAACGGAGGAAGAGGGGTAAGGCAGGGTTGCCAAGCCAAGCATTAGTTGCTCAGTCAGCTAAGGGGTTGCAAGCATTGCTGAGTGAATTGGAGGTTCATTGCAATAGATATGGGATGAGAATCAGTATTAATAAAACATAGGTTATGCGATTTTACAGACAGAAAAAGGCTAAGTTAAACATTAAAATAGGAGGGGAAAAATAGAGCTGGTAGAACAGTTTACATATCTCGGAGGTGTTTTGGACCAATACGGTCGAAGTAGTAGGGACGCAAAGAGAAGAATTGCGCTAGGCAAGCGGGCTTTCTCAAGGAGGAGGGAGTTGATGACGGGGATGTTGAGTAGGGATGTTAAGACAAGACTCGTAAAAACTCTGATATGGATCGTAGCTATGTACGGCGCGGAAACGTGGTCGCTGAAGCAGGAGGATAGACGTAGATTGGAGGCTTTTGAAATGTGGGTGTGGAGAAGAATGGAGAAGGTGAAATGGACCAAAAGGAAAACAAATGAGGAAGTACTAGAAATGGTGGGGGAGGAGAGGGGTTTGTTGAGAGAAATCCTATGGAGGCAGGATAAATGGATAAAAGGCGTATTGAGCGGTAGTGGAATGTTGAAGAGGGTAATAGAGGGGAGAATGTTGGGCAAGCGAGGTAATGGTAGGAACAGGATAGGGATGTTGGATGGGATGAAGGGAGGAAAGAAGTACACCGAGATGAAGAGGGACCTGATGTAGATTAGTTTGCTAGGTGGGGAGTCACAAAATGTTTATTTGATAGTTGATATTAGATTAGATTAGACTAGATTAGATAGTGTCCATACAAAAACCTGCCTTAACCGGTAGATTACCTAACAAATACAATGTAAATCAACGTTTATGTAAGTACTCCAAACATGTGACATAATAATGACCTTGCATTAATATTTATGTATCCAAATACATCTCTTAAGTTCAAGCTAAAATGTAAGATGAAATGTTACTGCAGATAGCTATAATTTTGAATACGGAATCAATTCAGCTGAGACCTTTTTTACTGACTTTCACCGTTTGTCGCAAGTTACTTCACTTCGTCTTTCTCTAGCCGTCTTACCTTCTGTATTAAATTCCATGAGAAGGTAAATACGGGAGGAAACCCCAATTAGCTACTTTAGCTACAGGCATTTCTTCTGACAGCCCTGGGCACTTGTGAAAACATCTTCAATATGGCCACAAATTCCTTTGGAATCAAAGGAGACTACCTTTTGTTCATTATCTCTCCCATTGTTTTGCTCAGTCTACAATTGTATTCTTATCGGAGAAATACAAATTATTTTAATTTTATATTAGCAGGAAACATGGACGTAACGTGTTTCAGCAGCACAATCAAACTATGAACACTGAAAGCTCAAATATTTATAGCATCGCCGAACATCGAAACTTAACGGAATTTAGTAACAACATTTGTCCATTTACAACGAATGACAATCTACGAAGCCTTTCGCGGTGTAAGCCGGGCGAGAGAGCCAGCAAATTCACTTAATTGGGAATTAACATAATGCGATTTATTTCTAGTCCACTTGGCATTCACCGCTAAAATATATACCCTGTTTTGAGTTATTCACCCAAGCATTTACAAGATGACTGCCTTACAAGTGCTGTCAATAATTAAATGTGCCTAACAGGGAGTGAAAAAATACACCTCCACAGCTTTATCTCCTCAGACAGTTATGCATCAAGAAAGTAAACATGGGAACACAGCAAAACAAAAATTGAAGCATTAGAGGGTTGTTCTTAAGTTGAGCGTTAAATGCCAACTTTTGGAGCCAAGAAATAAGTTCAAGCTATCAGAAAAACCCTTAGATTTAGTGTTAAAATGTTAACACATTGCTCTGCAGAATATGTTAAAAGGAAAGCATAAAAATGTAAAAACTGATTGTTAGATTGTAACTAATTATCCAGCTTTTTCATTTAATGTTCCGAATGAAGTAAGCAATGTTCTCCGTCGACTGTTGTTGTATTACAAAAAAATATTATTTAATCTAGAGCAGCCATTAGTAAAGTGCTAGAGGCCGTTAGAGGCATAAAAATTGTATATCATCGAAATGTAAAATTTGATGTCAAATAATATTTTGACAAGAACCCCGAGAACGTAAAAAATATTGACATCATATTCAACACTCGAGGAAGGATTGATTATAGTAGATCACGAACATTTAGTTAAGATATGTGGAGACCACGACAAGTTGCTCAAAATATAAAGAGCCTTGATTGATAATTCTTTTACACGCCACCAGGTTTCAAAATTAGTACGAGATGTTACATGAAATTTTAAAGTTGCTATCATCTGCAATATATTGATTATTTTAACCAAATTGGTCCATCAAATCTTCTCAAAAAATAAAAAATTAACCAGTAACCAATTAACCACAACAAATTAACCAAACAACCAATTTTACTCTTACGTTTCTTTCTTTGGTGCTCTAATTACTGCTATAGCATTACTCGTGTATCTCCCCCCCCCCAAAAATCCCTAAGCCCTATCAGCCTCTAAGTAATAATTTGCCTTTCTCTCCATCTTCTCATTGATGATTCTGAGTAACCTTCACCTCAGCTGCGTGCAAAAGCAATCTTAGCTCTTTAGAATATACACATATGGTTGACTTTCCCTTTTCTGAAAGGGACGTAATACTGATCTGACGAAATCATCACGGCTGATTCCTTCATCATAAATGCTACGAATTAGCTGATAAAAACACTGCATCCCATATTTTCCGTAGGTAATGTACCTGTAATTCCGCGGAGATAATATCTATTTCCACATTTTTATTAGAATTCAATTCCATTCAATGGGTTTTCTACCTCACAATCAAGTATTTAAGCTATCCCAACCTATGCTATATTCTTTTCCTATGCCTACATATGTTGGCTTATTAACCCATGTATGTATTCTTTCCATGTGTCTTGAATCTTTCCTGAATTCAATTTATAGATTTTTATGACGTTTCTTTAATAGTATAAATAACTCTCGGTCACAACTGTGCAAATAATCACCCTACACGTAGCCACAATAGAATTACCGTCATCTATGTGAATATCGACTAATACCGAAACGAATAATTTTTATGTAAACCTATGAACTTTGGTTTTTCCTGAACACAAGTTATTGCATGAAAACTTAGAAAAATTAAAGTACTTATAAACTGAATAAAGTTTCCAGTCTCGCATTTAAAAATCAAATAAGTGAGTTTCGGCGTATTTTAGCCACAAGATAACGCTATTACTAAAATTAATACCATAAGAGTTAATCAATTGGGATAATTTTGATACGGGGAAGTTAAAAATCTATTGTCATTTTCTTACTTTTTTTCATGCTCATGCTCAGGAATTAGAAAAGATATTAGATAACTCGATAACTCCAACCTATATAAATGATTTGTGCATGGTGGCATCTAACGGTTCTTACCCAACTTACGTGGGTGGCAGGGGAGCTATTACGGGGCCCTTGAGTAATCTATGGATTACAACTCTACGCGGATTCCCCTAACGAGGGATAGTACTCAATGGGCCTTAGAACGCTTTACATTTTCATTAGAGTAACGCATTTGAGTCAGGTATCTACCCACATTTCATATATCTCTACAAACACATCACAACGGTGTTACTATTTCATTAATTGAGTCCCGTTTTCAGGAAACAATTTCAATATCCCTCTAGACAAAAATATTGGATCGTTTTTCAATAATACGATACTTCATTAAACCATTTCGATACTCTCAATTCACCATTCCACGGTTCAATAAAACATATCACATAATTTAAAATTAATTGACTGTAATTTAAATATACAAGGAACGACGAACGGTCGTCTATCAATGTAACCAAATTTTTTACGGTCAGTTTTACGGTCCCGGTATTTTTTTTACATTAATTGACTGTAAACAAACGGAAGGCAACTTCCTTAGATTTTATTTTTAGCAAGATTTTTATAAAAGGAATAACTTAAATACATTCATGAATTTCGTGAAAGAATGAAATGAAATATTTTCCAAATAAACGTCACAGGGTTTCCATTGTGGTTTAATTTTATAAAATGTCAAAAGGGAAAAGCATTTTCCGTTTCATCCATTAACTACCAGCCATGGCTTCAAGAAACCTGAAAATGAATTTTCTTCTTTGATACTATCCTATTAGTTAGTATATTGACACTAGCATTTAAGTACCCACTCATTCTCTAAGGAAAATATCATTTTAGCAGAGCGTAATGAATTCAAAGTTCAATCCAGAATTTTTTTAATCCAATTATGAAACGTGTGTGCACTACAGCCATTTTCAAAATCAACAATAGACAAGTTTAAGGAATATACATTCAAATTCGTTAAATTTTAGCTATAAAATAGTTACGCATATTTAACGCTATTAAATTCATTAAATCGTGTCGGTCCGATTCTGTGCAAACGAAACATTTTGGCAGCAACGAAACAATTATTGATGGCTATACGTACAATGTCACAAAAATCAATGCAAGCAACAACGAAAATACATTTTTTGACGAGATGGTAGGAGTTTGGTGACTAGAATAGCTATAGATTTTGTATGCTATTGTAACAATTCCAACTTTTAAAGTGTTCTATCAAAATTTCGGAGGGTAAGAGAACGTATCGGTAGCTTAACTGGCTAAAGCACTCAACCGGACACCGAGGGATTCATATTCGATCCTAGTCAAGACGAATGGTTTGTGCACTGGAATTTTTGGAATTGGCCTGGGAACTGGCATTGCAATGCACATTTAGCGGATGACTCCGTAAACTATTCCCGACGCGGCATCTCGCGTAGTTTCTTAGAGTTTGTTCTATTCTCTTTTCTGTAATTATACAATAACTAATTGAATTATCTCAGTGGTCAAACGTTTTGTATATTTTATTAGAGACAAAAGTTAATGGTAGCTTTTTACATTACAACTGCAAAATTAGAATTATATTATAAATTCTTTACTTTTAATTGATTACAAATTCTTACGTTACATCTTACTTCCTATGTTACGATTTACCTTTTAAGTCACGTCTTACTCATTACGCTACGTCTAAGGCAGTTATTAATGTGCTACCTTAGAAAATGCAATGCAAGCAAGTAAGACTGATAAAATATTTTTTCCTATGATGATTGAAATCTCTTAAGACAAAAATAGTTTTAGAAGTTGATCACTCCACACACAATTCAAGCTTTATGTTGTCCAAGGGTCTGTTCTGCAAATGAGTTTATTAATGAAAATTATCTCAGTAATAGGTGATTCTAGCATATTTAATTAGGGACTGAAGTCAATGAAAGCAAGCAAGTAGTACAGGATCAAATCTAGGAATGGAATTTCTTTTTAAAAATGTTTTCTCATCTGCCTCACCTCCATTCCTACGAGTATACGAGCATTTATGCATTGCTCTGAAGCCAAATATCTTTTGTTTTCGCAATGATATAGTTCAAAGAATGGAAGTGATTAATGTTTATGCCTCATTTAGATACCAGTATGATGGTGGTAAATTTAAAATTAACATTACGTTTTTAAATGGGTATTTGATGACAGGGGTTATCAAGAAGAAATTTATCTCTGGAAAAAATGTAGCTTAGTAGAATGTAGCCGTTTTTGAGCATATATTCTCAAGTAAAAAGGTTTTATTTTGATTCTAAAGCTAACCATACATGTACCCACTTGACAATTTTCAAATAAAAATGTACGCTACGAAAGAGGAAACTAATACATGAAGACGAATTAAGAACTATCAAGCAATAAGTAAGATAAAAAGAGAAAATGAATGAAGAATTGATCCGATAATATGTGAACTGAGAAAACCTTGGAAAAGAAAGATAGAATTTGGAGGACAAAATATTTTATAGGTGGAGGTGCTCCCAATCGATTCACGCAAAGCCTCGATTACAATTAGATAATAAAATTATCCTTCAAGCAATCATAAATTATTGAAACATTAAGCTCCTAAGGCCGAAAGGGACAGGGTCTTTAAAGCAGCGCACCATTGGAAGCCACACCCTTAATTCTCTCTACCTTTCACATCGACCATGAATTAAATTAATTTTTTTCCAACCCTAAAAAAAATAAAAACAGAGAGCGATCCCTTTTCAAGGGAACTCTTAAGATAGCAACGTATGAAAGAGGAAAAATCGGATAAAGATTTGCGATGGCAGGGGCGAAAGAACCCGTCACGGTGATTAGATCGGTGTAGGGAAGAAAGCGGCCATTGCCGCTAAAGATTCAAAAAAAAAAGAAAGAAAAATAAGGAAACATTCCCGATTTCTTAGGTGTCTCACGTCTTACGCCAGTAGCGATGGATAAAATAATAAAATAAAATCATTTCGGAATACTCTTAGAGTTAAGACGGATTATACTTTAGGGATAGAGCATCTAAGGTCACGTCTAATGCCCTCATTTCAACGGACTGAGGAGTAAGTACAAAGGAGAGGCCTCAAGGAGGTTAGGAAGAAAGAGAGAGAGCAAAGGAAGATGACGAAACCTGAAACTCACATCCGTCGATCCCTTGGTCCCATGCATTATCTCCGACGCCTTATTCGGCTTCCTTTCCTCCTAGACACTGAAGGTTGTTTAAAAGAAAAAGAAAAATCCTTATCGAGGCTTCTACGGAGGGATCCTAATGGGAAAAGAACCCTCTGCACGCCATTAAAGAGTAACGAACCTAATGGCCATCGTAAGATCACGAATGGTCTCCGTCCGCAAGGGGGTGCTTCTGTCAATCCCTTATATCCGAGCTCACCAACCAAACTTCCTCTCTTGCACTCGTTCATCTTTTCCCTTCTCAGTGCTTCCGCTCAGAAAGCGTCTTAAGAAAGGAACGAATAGGAACTACGGATCAGTCAGTCAGAAATTCAATGAGTTGCTAGGATCCACAATGCCCGAGTTCCCCTTTTTAGAGCGATCCCATGAAATTTTCCCATTTTTTGGCGATTCGTATTAAGAACATGTGTAATCGATTGATATCATACAACGAAATACAAAGTTATGTTCTGGTCTAAGCACTCAACGAATTAACTATTATTGAGTCAGCAAATAATTCATTTTCTATGTCATTTATCATAATTAAGTATAGTTTAGCACATCATTAATTAATTACTTAAAGTGAGGTGGCTAGTACATACATATATACACAAATTTAGGATGGTATTCGTGCACACACTTGAAAAAATATATGTATGATTGATAACGTACCTACATTACAATAATTATCACAGTTGATTGATACAAATAAAATTAACACAGCGTCTATTCCATTCGTGATAAAAACCGATGAGTGATAAGTTTCATGGGAACTTAAAATGCATTTTGAAAATTTATAAGCGCCGTAACTGCGAAAGATTACATCAAATAGCATCATTTTTGGCAAACTAAAAGGCACATTGGAAAGTGCATTTGATAATTTATTTTAATTATGCAAATATGTCCTATATGGGAATTGAATTATTAACTTTCAATTTATTTGTACTTTAACTGCATACAGGTAGCTATGCATTGTGCATAGAGTTTTAATGTTCAATGAGCTCAAACATGTTAAGAAACTTCTCATAATAAAAACCGTACTGCCAAATTTGATTCGAATTACGAATTTCTGTGATATCGCTTCCTTATTGGACAAAATAAATATGCCGATTTCTGAATACTTGAAGAACAATGTGGGAAAAAGCCTGCATTACAACTCCTGACAAGTAACTCTATTTCATATTTACATTTTCTTGAAGATTTTGTTTAAACTTTGACTGGTAACTTTCATGATTTCAACACTTGTAAATATCTTTCAGCTGTCAAAATAACTGTAAGAATAAATAAAACAGTTTAACTGATCTTGTAGCTAATTATCCATCGAGAAAAGAAAATCTTACCATTAGACCAAAAACATTACCTCCGAAAGTATAATTTAAACTTTTACCCCACAACTTTTGGACATTCCTATATTTCTTTGATCATGGTACTTATTTAAATATTCCTTCATTCGGTAACTGATTTCCATGATAAAATCATTTTCTTCGTCGTAACAATACTAAATTTTCTACATTGCATAAACGTTATTGTCCCACGAAGCTGAAACTATTGTGCACATAGAAAAGCAGGGTCAAAAGATAGGTAATGAAATATTAGGCATTTAAAATATTAAACAAATTAAAATACTATATAACATAAATAGTTCATGTTAAAGCATCTGAACAAAACGCGCACTTGACGGCGGGAGGTGGCATCACCGTCACAATTATCAAGTAATTTTTGAAAATAAAATACAAATATTTCCAATTAGAAAGGTTTGGGAAATGAAATTATTTTTTCATAATATTCATGCACAACGAAGTTTTAATGCGGACTTGATGCGGTATCAGCCTTTATAACCTAAAAAATATCCATAGATTTATATATGTATATACATATACACAGTGTATATAATCCTACTTCCTGAGTTAAACAGGAAGAAAACGGGCATTGAGGATTTTTGGAATCTTTCCCAAGTTTCTCTCGCTCTTTTATGTTAGAAAACCCAACTTTACAATGGTGAATGCTGTTTATAGGTTCATAAGAATACCCCTGTCGTTTTTGGAATTCTAATTTCAGTTCAAACTTGAACTGACGTCTCGATTGTTATTATATTTTTATCCACGTAATTTAAAAATATTTTAGTAACTCTATTCATTCCTGCACTAAGTTTCTGGAAAATTTATTGACATGATTGGTGCTATTAATAACGAAATTTTTAGGGATACTAATCGATATTCTGCGGAAAATGAAAAAAAATACAACACAGAGACAGAGTGACGCCAAATGTATTAAGGTTTGATGCAATTATTCATGGAAAATCACCAAGGAAAAAAATAATTTTTAGTCAAATGAGTTTTTTTTATCTTTAATGTTTGTGAAAAAGGTGCTAAGCAAATTCATTTCTACTTTTTCTAATTATTTGGCTTAATATGCCTTAAAATATATTTGGCTCCAAAAAGAGAAATATGAGAGTTTATATTTATCTAGTAAGAGCCGAATCCTTCAAACGAAGGAAGATTAAGGACAAGGTAACTAAGCAACATGGAGCCTCATAATTTACTCTAAATGCAAATGACTGACGATAGAAAACACAAAAAGTGCGTGAGAATACAACTGTAATTAATACCGAGAACGAAACATACGAAAAAGAATCGTGGACATAAAAATTAGCAGCAACACCATGGGGGCACCTTGAAATTATTCATGAGACCCCCGACAGGTGGATGAAAAATCAGCTTCTAAGAACCGTGTAATAACTTGAAAAAACAGTAAGCTTATGAAGGTAATTAGAGCGCATTCATCTGCCATAAAAAAGTGTGGTGAATACTTAATTTTCTAGGGAGAAATTTCCTCGCTACTGTAAGTCCCAATTAATTAACAGGAGTAAGTACGCAAGAAGGAAAGAAGAGTAAGGCTTTTCAGGTAGCCCACTTAAATTTTTACTGACATTTTGTTAGCCTCTACAGGTAAGTCTTAAGTTCCATTAATGGCGATCTTTTTTGCGCCATTTACCATATTGTATTTTTGTCTACTAAGTGAATAACTCTAAGTGATTTAATTAAAGAAAATGCATTCCCATCTTGTTATGATGACGGCTAATACGTTTAAATATTTTTTTCCGATCTATTGCCAAGGGAAGTGACTATACATCCTTCGACATTATCCGTGTTGAAAACATCTATTTTTAACGACATTTTTCAACGGAATCACTGAAAAATGAGTTGACGGTAATTTTCTTCAAAGAAAGGATTTATTAATAAAAAAATCTTAGTTTAGTTTGATTCATCTCATAAACATGACGAATAACTATTTAAAAACTGTAAATTCACTCTATACATCGCCACATAATCAAAAGTATTCCCACGATAACACAATTACTGTGATCACTGAAAATTCTTAATTATTACTCATAATCTTTCTTCGAGGGTTTCATTTAAGAGTATATCCATTTACTATAAATTCAGTTTAGTTTAAGTGGAGGTTATAACTCAGATTTTATAAGGGGTTACCAGATTTCAGACGCTTTCCAGTTTCAAATTTATATTTGTTTTTGCAAAGAGCGTAAAAGCCTTTTTCCAGGAGAAAAAAATGTCAAGTAAAGAATTGAATTTGAAGATATAACGAAGAATTCAGACGCTGAAAACGTATTAATTGTATGATGCGTTGTTGTTTAGCCACACAGGGTGGGAAGTGTGATGTGAAACATAGTAGAGAGTATTTTTTTTTCATATTTCCATTAATATATCCTGGCACTGTTGATATTCAAATGAATGTTAAGGAGTATAATTTGACATTCGTGTTATTACGCACAAGATTTTAGATGAAAAAATATTATCCCCGCAATTTCATTTTTCCCACTTAATCAAAAATTGTTTTCAGTCTTGATCAATCTGAGAATTTAACCGCACTGATTACCTTTGGTAATACTAGCCGCCATGATTCACCACGAATTTCAGCAAATGACCCATGGTGAAAGTAAGAACGATTGACGCTTTAAGAGAGCATAAACCTGCTAAAGTTTTTGGATGTCTATTGAATGTTCTTTCAAGCGACCTAGCGGTAGGGGTAAATGAAGGAAGGCTATCTTTGCTACTTCCACCAGTTTTTATTTTTTGATGACCATGATTTCGTCGCAAGGCAACATCATCACGTGACATTATGGTGAGGATAAAAATCAAATATCTTGTGGGAGTGGCAAATTTAGTCTTCTTTTATTTATGCCTAGTATGAAAGACTTTCACCTAGTAACGGCCGAGAGAGTATTTTTGTCCTAGCGGTACTCAAAATACACATCTATATCATATACACGGAGTTCTAATACATGGTAATTGCACACGAATGTGACAATCGAATAAAAAAGTAAGTTGTACGGTAAGTCCATTAGGAAGAAAGATTCACTCTTATGAAGGCAGAAATGGATTTCTATTTAACATAATCATCATGCTCTTCTCCATTACCTTCCCCTAACAACTCCAAGAAGAGCATTTCATCCCGCTTTAAGCCAAGCTACCTTTTATCTGAAACCGGTCAGCGAACCCTGACACTGTTCGCATTAGGGATACGCCCCTTCCTACCACTCCCACTGCATCTTTCAGGAGGGCGCTCTTTCCTTTTATCTCTTACCCACTCACCAGGCCGTTAAATGTATTTTCGTCTCCTTCCAAATTTTGAACGAGATAGGAAATTGCGCCTTTTCTTGCACAAGGTCACGAAGAATTATTTTCAGGGGTTCCTTCGGATCAAAAGGCTTTCACACCGAACCCATCCCGCTATTTCTCTTTTGAAGCTATGCCACGATGGAGAATAAATTGAGGCTACTCGTGTCGTTTATGGGTAATACTGATTTTGTTCGGTGTCCTGAAATCAAAACAAGATGCTAACGAAAAATAAAACTTACGTTGCGTTTTGGATCTTTCTTTGCGCACCTCAACATTGCAATTAACCAATATCCACCATGATTGGCTCCAACATTTTAATATAAAATTGTTAGGAAGGATAATTAAGATTTTTCAAATAAGTACCATCTTCATAAATACTACTTTAGCCGCAATACCAAAGAGCTTGGGAAGTTTCTACTTAGCTGAAGAAACGGCTGCGGCTACACTGATTTCCTCGGCTCTTGATAGGTAATGTTGACTAAGTAAACGTCAGGACACATGATATTAATAATTACCTTTTTCAATTTCAAAGTCAAACAGCCATCTATATCAGATCATTTACGAGGGTAACCTTTGAATTCATCGAAAACCTTTGCCCAAAATTTTGGGGAAAGATGGAACTTTTTCCTAGAGTTTGAAGGAGCTACTCAGCTTCGCAAAGGTATATACGTACGACATTACTTCATCAGCTTAAGTCTTCACGTTTTCCTCAATACGCAAAAAACTAACCTAGCCAACATCCTTACAGTCACTCTCTTCCTACCGATTTTATTCCAGGCCTGCGCTACTAATCAGATCTTAATGCCTTAACTTTGAATACGGTATGGTTGGAACAGAAAAACGGGTAGAATCACACCATTAGTGCCGCAGTTTGTGGTGAGAGAGTGCCATGCTCCCAATGAGAAAATAACGGTCCCGATTGTCTTTATAAGTTATTGCTGATGAACTTTTCTCAAGACAACTGAGATATATTTATCCGTCCCGACCATTATGTGGGGGTAATCATGTGTCACGAAAAGGAGATATCCATATTAATACCCTTAACACATTATCTTAAACCAATATTCCAGTCTTTATAATATCAGATCAGTGGGTATTTCAGCATTTTTCATTAAACCAAAAAGCTGAACGTTAATATTTATTTATTTAATCCTATTCCGAGCGTTATTCAATGTATTAATTGCGAGATTGATGTTGTGAATGTGGGATGTGAAACACATCATTTCTAACAGCAAACCTCTAGCAAAAAATCGCGGTAATAGGGATATGAAGTGAATATTCCGCTTTAAAGAACATAGCCCATATTGAATCACCACAATCGATTTATTAGCCATCGATCAAAACGTTGAAGTGAGCAATTCGAGATACCTCAAAATATTATTAGTGCGAGATGATTTGTAAATGCGGTATATAATAGGATACCCTTCATTTGTTACGCGATATATCGACGCTTTCGCAATAATCAACTCACAATGAACGACACTTTGCATAACGGTACTCTCTCTCGTGATCGGTACATTGAAAAAAGCTCGTTTTTACCATATTTTGGATATTTACGACATGAGTGATTTTCGGCAGTGTAGATTACCTAAACTGAATTTAAGAGCTTTAAAATGTCACCACCTTGAGGGAACGGGAAAATTTAGAGCTACTATCAAACCTTCAAATACGACCGTGACATGTATATATGCTTTAATAAATCCTTTTTTTCTCGATAAATCTTCATATTTTAATATATTGCGCATTATAAGTCACCGGTAGTAGTTTTCCGAAGCAAAGAATATAAATAACAAGAGTAAAGTAATAATAGGGAACACATACGATAGTAAGAATTACAGCAAACTAAATCCTATCAAAACAGGTAAAAGAAGAGTTTGTAAAAGGGAATCGAAAGTAAAGGGTGATAAAAATCTCAATCACCAATTACGCAGGCAGTGGAGGTAAAAAAATGGTAAGAGAGTATTGATGTTTCGGCTCATACCTAGCTGTCTTATGTATCTAAATAAATTTCATTTATAATATACCTCTTACTTACTTATTTGATTATTCTCTTACTCTATGAAATAATTGTGGTAATCAGAATGAAAGACACTGTAAAGTAGATGTTGCGTATATAGGCAAAGGGCAATTACGCATTTAGTAAGTCAATTGCTAAATGTTCATATATCAATGGAAACATTTTCCTCAAATTGATCTGAAAATAGAGAAAAACTGGAGACCAGTTAGTTCACCTGACAAAATAGGCCATCATTAAATACTCCGTGGGAAAGTCTTTTGAAATGCTTTTGCCTCCCTCCTATACGCTCCTTAATTTATATGTCACGCTAACCAAAGCAAGATAAAAACCAAGCAAGGGTCCAGCGAAAGTATATATTCCGTCTAGGTCTTCATGCTTGCTCTATTGACCAGAGTACAGACTCAAACTGCGTCCAGACGCGTTAGGCATTAGGGAGCATGCTTCCAGGTGCCTGAATGTTAGGCGCCTATAGATTAGGCAGCTTGTGTTTAGACACACTACGCAGTAGTACTGGCATTCAAGTAGCTAAGAATAAGGAATATACATATGATGACCGAATGTATACTTATTGATATTTGAGATAGCTTTTGCAAACGTTTGTAGTAGCAAAGCCGCATAATGGCTTCTGCGAATGAGTTCACTATACAATACACGTGGCAATCTGTTGTTAAAGGTTTCCATTCTTTCTGTTAATTTAGTAGCTTCAGCGATTTTTAGTACTGGTTTTGTATTAATTATCTCTTAGCGAACTATATCTAACCCTATATATTATCCGTTTTTTAATATTTTGCTTTCATTATTAGGTTAGATAGAATTGCATTTCAATTCTTTCAAGCTTTTTATCATAATTAATATGGCATTTTACGCCAGGATCATTTTTCAGTCATTGATTCTCGTCAGAAATTTTTTAAAGATATGCTTTGTGTTGTGTGCAGCTCATTTATATTTATGCGTACTTTTCTTGCAAAATGTTTTATATTTATGATTTATGCTTAGTATCAATTCAGTCTTTTTACCACAATTAGTATTTGTTGGCGATTTTTAGTTTTTGTTAGTTTATATTACTTTTTGGTCCCATGTAGTGAAGCTGTGACCCCTTTGGCAAAGCTTTGGCGAACGACCTATGATTACACAGATTCTTGCAGATAGCTATACTTTTATATTATTATATTTTTACACACTCGAAACACCCACATTACGGTTGAAATTATTTTACGTTATGTTTAGAGGTACCTGTATGTACCAAAATAAGATTTAACAAGCACACAAACGAGGCATGAGTACAATGGCGATGACAAAAACGATGTTCTTAGTCATGAGTTGAAGCCCCACACAAAGGAATGTTTTTACCGACCAGGTTTTAATAAAGTCCTTTGTTTTTTCAACGAGTACAGAGTCTCTCATAGAAATCACCAATATAATTGTATTACAAAGGAATATTATACACTCCCACCATGGCGATTATTCTTCGGCTAGTTGTCTTTCTTGTAGCACTTGGAATTATGGGGTTGCAATATAACGTATTTAGGGTACACTTCTTTTGCCCTAAATCCAAGGCTCGAAATAGGTGCCTAAATTTGTGTCCTATTGCTGCCTAAAGAGTTTAGAAACCTTTCGAGATGGCGTCTATCCCAAATCAGGCGATTTAGGAGCCTAAATGACGAGTTTAAACACAGCTTAATATTCCGATGGCCTCCAATACTTTTATACGAACACCCACTGGTAAAATCGATACTTTAAATCGATAATCGACCATTTTATAACTTGAATGATTCGTTCCAAAATTTATTAATGACTAAATATCGACACATTTATATTTAAAGTAACTCAAAAACGTAATCAATGCATATAATAAATTTTGGCGATTGCGTGACTCATGCTGTTTAAAAGAGAAGCACGACCTTGAATACATTTCATAATCGGAAAGACGAGGGAATATATACGGTACTCGCGACTCTGAACAAGTTTATCTTCAAGCAATAATAAAATTATATTTTAGACATGAAATGAGTACAGAAACCTAGGACTAATAATCCAAATATTTCATCACGTATGGCGGACAAAATTGGCATGATATTACGTAGTTCAGAAATTAGATATGACATTTTAAATGAAAAGATCAGTCAACCTAGAACATCAAGCATCAATAATATCACAAAATTAATTATTAATCGAAAGCATGACATTAAAAATTACAAACGCGTCTACAACATTCTTTGATATACATATTGGTATACTATATACAATATAGGTACATTAAGAAAGAATGATGTCATTGCACGGATTAAATAAAATAAAAATATACCAAAAGTACGACCATAAGGAGCATATTCCCACAGCAAATTAAAGATACATGTTTAAAATGGCCTATGGCTCTCCTTTTTGTTGTGATACAGAGAGTGACAGGACAACTAAATTTAATTAGGTCACTAATGCAAATTACAATTTTACCTCAAGACGTGTTCCTAGAAGTAAAAAAGGCTCTTACCCTGTGCATAGAAGTAGGTTTAAAGAGGTATGGTTTTGATGAGTTATTAAGCATCTCAAAAGAAAAATGACCATTTAAAAATCATTTATAACAAAGTGGTAGTACATCATCTAGTTGAAATGAAGTAATCAACATTTATTAGGTACATATTGTAATTAATTGTCTTCACAATTCTACCCGCATACGACGCAACTCAGAAAAACGATATATTAAATATCGGAAATTTTTAGATCGGAGGAAATTCAGCTTAATGTTTGGTAGAAGATCCATAATACTCGCGCATCAACAGCCTTTCTTAAAAGTTTTGTGTACTGCCTTGGGCATGCTAGTTTTCCGATTAACATTCATTTCAACGCTCCCAAATATTGACGGCATATGCTGAATTTTTATTCACCAATATTACGTCTTTCTATTTGATTAAATTTCCCATGACACGTTCATTCGTAGAGTATTTAACATGAGAAAGACTACTCTTCTAATTAGTGCTCAAAGTAAAATATGTGAGTTGACGTAAATATATACAAAAGTGTGGTTAACGCGTCTTTAAAAGCAGATAAATGCAGAACAGAAGGAAATTTCTGCAACTACGTTGAAAACTACGTAAGCTTTGCTCAAAATTTGAAAACTACGAAAAGCTGAACCGCTGAGACTGCACGATTATGGCAGGCGCATTGCTCTGTCCTGGTTCCTCGATAAAATGAATACCAAGTTTAGACTCGTTAATGACTTCCACACTGTCCTGCCAATCTATCAGTGAGTGATTTTCTGTTTGCCCGCAAATATGGAAAGAGAGGCATAGGCGTAGATTTTCGTGTGACTAAGGGAAACATGACGAAAAACCTTGACCTAGTTTTACAATATCCGCGGAACAGCTGAAGGAATTGGTACCGGAATTTAAAATACCCAATGATTCTCGTGTCGATAAAACCATAAACCTTGAGACTTAAAAGCAAGCAACTTGAAAAACGTCCATAGATAAGTAGTCACGTAAAGCGGGACATTTTAGATGAGAGATTTTCAGAATGAATCCATTGGATAAATATGCTAATTAGTCACATTATATCACGAGATACGCCCTGACGATATTAAATATATACAACAAACTCACTCTTGCCTACTAGAGAAAATAAATCAATGACTCCTGGAAACTTAATCAATTTTGTCTTCGTGGAATGTGGCGTTACATTTTTACGCCCTGAATCGGAGTAAGCGCCTCATTTGAAATAATATCCGTTAAATTGATTGAACTATGAATTAAAACACCAAGCTGATAAGGAAAACTGATAGCTACTTCATTGCTCAGTTTCACTTCTTTGTCCCATCATATCCATTAAACACATCCTGAAGTTAATTATGAGACAGTAAAGAATGGCATCATCTTTTTCTCCTGTCCCACCATAAGTGTGGGAGGTTAATTCTGCATACACATTTGCATATGTAAACACTTCAAGCCAAAATAAGAGTGACAATATTTACTTTCAAAATAAAGAAGAAACACGATAAGAGGGTGAGAGAGAACGTTAGGAATGCGGAAAGAGGAACAACGGGGAGTGCAGCCATCGATTGATTAATAGGTCGTCTAGTCACGATTATCCCCTGTACCAACCGCCCATTTGTGTGAAAAAAAGACATTCAGTCATTCATGAAACGGCGGGAAAGCACACTTAGCATAACTTCGTGAGATTTTAGAATGTCACCCTGAAACCTCATCCAACGGTTTTCTCATGCAAATTAAACAAAACTCATGAGCTTCCAATGATTTTCGCGACGACCCCAGCATGCAAATGATTGCCCTGATAGCCGATTCTCACAGACATAGAGACGCATGGGGACGCGTAGAGGTACCAATTATTATTCAATGATAGGAATTATGTTCGATTGAAACTACTCGTGAAAGGAAACTCATGTTTCAGATTTGTGTATTACAAATGCCGAAATACTTAACTTTGATTTTGTATATCGTGATTTACAAAACTAAATTCTTCAATATACGAAGGTTTTTTTCTATTCAATATTATTTATATCTTAACATGTACCCGAGTAGTACGTATGTCATATTATTTGTTATCCCAGAACCGAAAATAACTTGGTAAGAGGAGTTTAGAGCAATATGTGCACCATGAATGGGGAAAACACTACTTGTTTATACTAAAAGGTCGTTAAATTTGTGTCAATACATGATGACCATTGCATATAGATTCTTAACTCAAGGGCGGAGAATTTGCAATACCTATTTCATCACCAGGAGCTGCACCAATAAGATGAGGAAAACATAGTACAGCAAATTAGTACCAAAATCGACACGTGAATCGTACTACTACCCTGTCATGCATTTCAGATCATAACGATGCAATTTGTTGATCATCTTTATTGAGCCATTTTCTATCATTGAATATATCAAAATTCTATATACTACTTCTAAAATCGCCTGGCATAAAATTTGCTTTAAAAACTATTTTAATAAACATTCCGAGGACTTATCTGGAAAAAAGTACAAACCACAGGGACTAGGTGGGAGTTAGTTAAATTTAACATTGAGATGCCCGAATACTGAAATTTCAAAAGACTGAATTCTACACATGACTCCGAAAGCACACTGCCTTTAACGAACACGTTAGAATACCATCATCCCCTTTTTGTGTGAACATCTCATTTGCTCTCTTGTACCAAAGGGTCGAGTTTGAGGGCGCATAAAAATTATTGGCCACTGCCTCCCCTGTGGAAACCACGCGAAGCCGCTTGAAACGACGGGCCTGACGGTTGTCCCTTTTAATGAAATGTCCGGAGGAAGGGATAAAAGGTAAAGTGTACTTGCCATCACCAGAGGATGGTGACCTCAAAAAAAGAGCCGTGGCGCTTGGACCAGGCGAGAGGGATATTAACCCACCTCAACGAATCAAAATACCAAAGTGTTTTCAACAAACTCTATCTCTCTCTCTAGAGGTTAACCAAAGCTTTTTCCTCTAATGCAGCAATCCTAGGGCCAAAAAACTGTTTACTTTACTTCCAAATACTCTCTTTCCTAATGGACGGTCCACATGGGAAGTCATGTTGTACCTCTCCGGCAGTGCAGCAGATGGTTGCATGCCCGCAAACAAGTGACGGAAGAGAAATTCTCAATTCGAGATGCCTTCTTTGGAAAACAAACTGGAAATGTATACGGTGCATTGCAATGAATAGAGTAACTGTAATGTGTTTTTTTTTAGCGCTTCCAACGGCGTCACAGTTAATTTGTAGAGCGACCGACTGATGCTGTGATGGTCCGGGGATCAAATATTGTTGAGTTCCCAGTTTAGACCAAGCTGCGTGATTTCCTGGGCACCTGAGTTTTTTGAGAATCCGCAAAAGGAACAAATACCTGGTCCCGCGAGCGTAATACAATTTAATGTAATTTATTTGTGATTTACTTTGTAATCAACTTGTAATGTACAAAATACGGTTTGATTAGTTTTGATCTTAAACTTCGAGTAGTTGCCGAATAGACCTTCGGATAAACGATTTTGTATGAGTTCCTTGATATTACTCGTAAATCTAACTCTTTCTATTTTTATAGAGAGAATTTAGGGGGTGAGGGTAAAATTAGCTTTGGTATCAATGGAGTAAAGGTTTAAAACTTCCCATTAAATCAATACCATTAACATCTAAGCTCACCAAACATATCACATGCTAAAAAAAACAAAACATGACACATTTTTTTGGTTTGACTCAGGTTCATGAACCATTAACTTGGAAATAAGATTTTTTTAGGTGGGCCTAAACACATTAGCAATTTGATTCAAAATATTCTAAAATTTTATATGGATATTTTTAAAAAACGTTTTACTTATCTATTTTCCCTGGAAGTCACCGCCAGGGAACGTGGCATTTGGTGAATTCACACCAGACTAATTTTTACCCGAACATTACCTTACCGCAGTCAAAAAATGTTATTATAATCCCATATCGTTCGTGGTAAAAATGGCATCTTAAATCTGTTCTACACTTAATCTATCTAATTTTATTGGCATGATCTCTCGTATTGTGATACGATGGGCATGATGTTACATTATGAACGTCACAGCTAGAGAGACACCCTTCCAATTTATGCAAGAGCTTCTATCTGTAATTTAACCTTCGCTCCGTGAGCGATTCCCAGTTTAGCTGATCTAATAGTTTGAATACGGTACTAAGTTTATCATAACAACGTTTTACAAATCCATCTCATCTACGCTTCACGAGATCCAATTCGACAATTGATCCAACTTCGCGAGGATCCCATACACTTGCAGTATATTCTAAATGAGGCTTAACCAGCGACAGAATACATTTCTCTTTGACCTTTTCATCGCCTTTACCAAGTACTCAGAAGAGCACGTGAATGAGGGTAACACCCAGGTATTTAATTGAGCCTACACATTCCATTTTGGTCTTCCCAATGCAGTAGGCGTTCGGACGGGAATGACTCATTTTCCAAAAAGTATCACTACACACTTTTAAAGTTAAATTCTAATTGTCAAGTTTCACTCCAGCGTGGTATACGATTAAAGTAATCTGATAAAGATTACATGTCCTCATGAGCACGCATATAACTAACTAAACCACTGCATCATCAGAAAATAAACCTATATTACTAGTGACTACGGAGTCAACGTCGTCCACGTAAAGTAGAAATAAAAGAGGTCCAATAACACTTCCCTGGGAAACACCTGAAATAACCTTGCTACATTTGAACTAACTCCATCTATCAGTACGCGACCATTCAAGAAGTCATTAATCCAACCCCAGATATTGTTATCTATGCCATTTGTTTCCAGTTGAATGAGAAGAACAAGCTCCTAGCTATTCGAGTAGGTCGACTACGAGGTACTTTGTCCAAGACCTTCCTCAAATGTCGAAAAATCGCGCCCGCTGGAACATTGCTCTTTCCCAAAATACGAAAAAAAAAGCACAAGTAGTGTCTCAACGGATCTACCTTTTAGAAAACCGGGCTGATTTTTCATTAATAACTTCTGACTATCGAGGTGTCTGACGATCGAGCTAGCAACTATATGTTCCATTAACTTGCACGAAATGGATGATGGGGAAATAGACCAGTAATTGCTTGATTCCCCTTTGCTTCCATTTTTTAATATTGGTGTTACGTTAGCCGTTTTCCAATCTTTGGGAACTTTGTGATCTACCAGCGACTTCTTAAATATTATTTCTAGATACGGGAACATTTACAAAGCTAGATCCTTCAATATACGAGCGGGTATTTGATCGAGCCGGGAGGTATTCTTAGGGTTAATATTTTTCAGCAAACGATCTATTCCATTATAAGAGGTTTAAATTTTGGACATCGGTTGACTGGCACAATTTGGTAAGCTACCAAATTACCGGATGCACTCGGTAATATATTGGTGAAGACGCTTTGAAATAAGAAATTTAATAAGTTAGCCTTTTCAGAACTGCTGGTTACTCTTTCGCCTTTCTTATTTTTGAGTGAAATGACAGTTGACATATTTCCCTGAACTTCTCTGACGTACGGCGAAAATACTTTTGGATTCTCTTTCAAATTTTCCGCTTTTTCCTTAAGAAATCGCTTAATGCTTTCCGAAATTCATTCTTGGCGTTCACCCTAGGTATCTTGTAACCATAAATGATCTATTTCTTTTTGTCGCTAGAGATATCATCCATAATTTTTTTCATTTTGGCGTGAAATTTTAGCATGACAGCCTTTGATGTCGCAATGCCCTTCTAATATGCGAGATGTACCATCTAGGTTCCGTGTTATCTTTTTTAAATTTAGTAAAAATAGACTTGTTGACTGTTAAGCCTATATGATCTCAAGGAAGTGACTCCACGTTTCGTCAGTATTTCGATTTTTACGATCTTTCTTAAAACTTGCAAATTGATTCTCTAGCGCACATTTTCAGCAGCTGTAGTCCCAATTATTTAAACAAGTAAAGTTTCCTTTCTCATTTTTTCAAATTGCAGAAATGATTGGGATGAGGATGACATTTTTATTACTTTACGTCATAGTCTTAAGAGACCGTTCCAAACCCATCGTAAGTTAGCAATCATTTCACAAAAATTAATACCAATTTAATCACTTACTGTATTCAGTAAAATCACTGTATTGAGTGGAATCACTGCATTGAGTGGAAAGGAAAATGACCAGACATTTTAATCCTATTATACTGCTCACAAATACATTGTCTTTTAAAATTTATATCAAAGAATTAATTCACAAGCATTGCCGTTATTTCACTAACGTCTACCTATAGATTCAGCAAAATAAATCAACTGGTAAAAGGTAATTATAAGCAAAAATGGTCAATGTGAAAACCTGATAGAAGGAATAGCAGTGACCACTTTTTGAAACCTATGGCCTACGATACAATTCCAATCCTTTTCATTGACATGAAGACTTTAAAATACTTTTGCATTCATATACCCTTCAACTCTTACTCACCCATATCAAGAAGATTAACAAGACATCAATGAGGATGAACAACTTACCTGAAAGTAAAAATAAAACTATTTAAATTTCATTTGTTTTATTAAGCACTTACTTGTTTAAATATACCCTTAAAAGAAAAATCGTTTATGAATATTCATTTGGCCAATGTATAAATTCGTTCCAACCAGATTTCATTTTTCACAAGAAATATGTTTAGTCGACATAGATATGAGGTCAGTTGTTGCTATTCATAAGATGAATGTGCTTACTTTGAATTTAAGGTCATGAATGTGGAATCTGAGGAAATTTCTTACATGTGATCTCAGTGTTAACAGAATATGTTGGTCGGGGGAATGAAGTAAAAACTACCTTGTTGCTCTTAAAAACAAATGTTAAACTTAGCAGTTTATCTATAAACTCATTGTTCTTACATCATAAAATTTCTAAATGACAATCTTATCCTTAAGTTCATTAGTCTTTTGATTTAAAGTAGGCTAATGATGAACTATGGCAATTCACACAACTAGATCTGTTAGCTCTAAACTAAAATAACTACTATACACTATACTACAATAATCACTAAAAATGTTCATTAACCTCGAGCTACCTATTATAAAACTCAATCTTATATATTAATTCTTCCTATCTCTCTTATTCTAAAAACATATGATTTTCCTCAATCTTCCTCACATTTCCAGTATTCTCCTCTCTAATACCGCCTTTAATACTTCATTGACTCTCAGTAGCGCCTGTATCTTTGTATTTGTCCTGTATTCTTCGAATTTCTCCCGGCTACTGACCTATTTCCATTACATGCGCAGGGACTTCATCCTGGTTTTTCTATCCCTCCATTTTACTTGCCTGATTTTTCTCCATGCACATACCATCTCTTAAGCCTCCATTCTACACTAATACTTTTACCCCTACGACCAAGCTTCCAAGCAATGCATACTCTATACAGATATTTTCAGCAGTCTCTTCATTCTATATCTGTGCTTCATTTTCCCGTCCTCAACTTTAACCTCGGTTTCTCAATCTAACGAAATTCTTCTTCCAATACCGCTGAAATGCTGCCCACTTTCCTCTTAAACACATCCTAAATAGAGGGGTTGTTCTATCTGTCCTAGTTTATTTAGATTTAATATTTGTCCTTTCTATTTCCTGAGGTATTAACTTCCATTTCTTATAATTAATTATAATTCCATTTCATCACATAAATTGCTTATTAATGTGTTATTTAGTGGTTCTGTCCCTTTTGCTCATTAGCCAAATAACGCTTGATTATATCGAAATCCATCTGAGATGAAGAGTTCCCAACTCGCTCTCAATACTATCTCCAGATGCCCCTATTATTTATTTCGCATATACATTGTTCAAAAGTGAATTGTTCTAATTGCTCTTCTCTTCTTTTCTTTACAGCAGTTCCTCAGCTCTTGCTTCGGTAAGTGAATTCACATGACTGAAACACTTCATACTATAAATTACCTTAATGCTTGAAGAAAATCCACTGGTAAACTATGAAATATATGCTTTTTAACTATAATTTTTGACTTAAAAATCTACAACACGAAAGAATACCAGATCTCTTACGTATTGCTGCAGTTATGTGCTTTCTGTGACCACCTAGGACACAACTTATGAAGTAGTAGAAATACGAAAAGTTCGAAGCACTTTTATAATTTACGTGATCAATATTAAGTGCAATTATTGCAACCTTAAAAGAATTTTTTGAAATTTTTTTATTAATTATGATTTTTAATGATCTGAAAGAGATAGCTGATTTATATTACTTTTATGAATGTTGATTACTTCTTGTTCGAAAGACGAGGAAACTCTTGTATATTTACCCAAAATCAAGAAAGTAAATTTGGAATTATAATTTTCCGATTAATATTTATTATAAATATTTATTCATTTTATTCCGTAAATTCATTTATTAAACTTTATTATTTCTCAAAACAGAAGCAATTGAGACATTATTTGGAGTAATTCAGTTAGCACACGTTGATATTTATACTTTCTTACGAATGACCTATCGACTAATCTTGGGATAAAATTCATAATTTCTAGAATAGCCATTTACCTTTTAATGTATACATTTATTTATTTTCACAAACAATCCAATCTGAATTATGACATTTTCATTTTGATTCTAGGTGAATTTACAATTTCATCATGTTTAGAATCATAAATAGTAGTCGTAGGCCTCTTCAATATTTTTGTAAATAAGAATACTTGTGAATCTAAGACTTTTTAATATTCCGTTAATACTAGCCGGCTGAAAGCCACCGCGGCGAGGGAATCTCATCTTAGGCATCCAGCAAGAAAACAAGGGCTCTCTACTGACGCCAATGAAATTTATAGCTGCCTTCATATTAAATTAAACAGAGATTTAAACCTCGATTCGGGAGTATCAACACTCAACCGTGATAACGTAACACCAAATCCAGGTAGCCACTATTGACTCGACAGTCGACATCATTATCTGCTATATGCATGACCTTTCCGTACAGGACCTCGGCGCATCAAGAAACCCTTCGCGTCGGCAAGGGGACAAAATTAATATCTAGAAAAATATACGAGCTTCCCGCGAAGGGAAAACAAAGTGCTTTTAGGGCGCATCCCAAAAGACGCCGTGTTGAATTAATGCCTGCCAAAAAGCGAGGGGATGTCGCTCTTATCTCTCGGCCCAGAGGTCTTTCCATCCTCACCTTGGAAAAAAAGCTCACCGACTTATCCCCAGTCTTTATAGTTTGAAAAAAGGAGAAAAGAAAAAAACCCACGGCGGGCGAGTGTCACTCCAATCTTCCCACCAGCAGTAAGGTGTCTAAACGTACACACGGGCTCTTCCTGCCTTGGCCCAGTTCTGTCCCGACCTTGGACACATTCCCGAAGAGTTTGCCTCCTTGAGGCGATGGCAGTTCATCTCGCTATCACATTTCAGGACCAGGAATAAAAATTAAAAGGGAGAACCAAACTTAATCATCCGGCTTGAGAGGGCATGGATAAAGGCAGCAGACTAGTGTATGCGGCTCGTGAATTTTTCACCCGCGTCTACAGAACGCTAAATGTCGGTGGAATTTTAATCGTCACAGCACAAAGTTTTTTGGGCACGCGTTGAAAGGGATCAAAGTATATAAGCGTGTCGTTCCATGTTGTTTCTTTGAGAAGAAAGGGCGTGTTTATGATTAGAAAAATTTTCATTGGAAATGAAAATCCATTCTTAGGACCTCAGGCTGTGTATTTCAAGAACTCAGCGCCATGATTGGAAAAAGCCATAACAATTCTGCCAACATTCTACCTCTCCTAGGTTTTTCTTTGATAATAAGGTCGTGGCACATTTTAAAAGTCGCAAATCTCATGATGAAAGAAGACACTTGGCTTTTCCACGCAGATCGTTTTTATCACGACCTAGGTTTCGCTAAAGCGTAACATCTTAAGGCACATTTGCAGCATAACACCTGAAGTTGTTACGCTGTAACAAAAACTAGGTTGTAATATAAAAATCTACGTGAGAAAGCAAAGTGTCTTCTTTCATTATGAAAGATTTCCAGCACGTTACTCCTGAAACTGTTATTTGTATCAAAATCCTCATTTCTATACATTGAATGCAAGGAAATGTTTACTTAAATTCCTTTAGAGAGGTTATTAATGAAATTCCTATTAGATGATTTCCATAAGAGGAACAATATAATACACACTTCTTCAGCAGGTGATGCATGTAAATCGGTCTGGATGACAAAGATAACGCATACCTAATTTCCATTATTTTATACTAACACATTAAGTAAACGTTCGAAGGAGGCAATAAATAAAGATGCAGAACACACTAAGAGGTTGGGATTATGAATGTAGAGGGGATATTTAAGCTGTCATAGAAGGGAGGATACTGAAAAATTGAGGTAGAGAGAAGAAAAGAGTAGACATTTTGGATGAAATTGATGAAAATATAAATTATTCAGAGGTAAATAATGAGTTATTGAAAAATATGTAATATAGATTTGAAGGATTTATTTTGACATGCAAGCTAGAACTTAAAGTACATGTAATGCGTAGTTCCATGGTATACCTGTATCAATAGCCTTCCCTTACAGTTTGTAGACTTCTGCTGACAATAAAATTCATGATGGTCACCGGTTTGTTAAATTAGCTGTAGAATATTTCTCAAAATAACTTTCTCTTTCTTTTTTCAAGACGGAAGGCGGTTCTTTCAATTTTTAATGAAAGTATTAAGTAAAAAGAGGGCAAACCTCTTTTCCTCCGGTATGGAGACGTGAATAATGGTGAGTTCTCGATGGAATTAAGATGTTGAATTCCATGTCTCGCATCCTACAACTTGGAGAATTAGATTTGCATGCTTCCCGTACAAAATGGTTATAAAGGGAAGAGTTAAAAAGAAAGACAGAAATGGATCGAGGACGCCGTGGAGAAAAAAACTAATTTTAATAAGGCCTCATCTTTTAAGGGATAAATTGAAATCAATTCTCTGGAGAGGTATTCTCTTTACCGTAGGATGTTCCTCCACGGGAGTTCCTCACCACCCTTTTAATGAAAACTGGTACTCATTCCACCAAGACGAGTACTAAAATATCGCCTAAATTGAAATGAGAGAACGCTTTGATAACAAAAATGAACTTCTAGGAATTTTATGACGAGTGCTACACAACACCAAGGTAAACGCTTTAACTTCCTTGAGTATTATTCAACGTCTTGAACTACATACCTTATTCGGAGGGAATGTGCAAAGGAGTAGAGTCAAAACTAAGTTCTAATTCTGCAGTAAAATATTAATACAGTATTTTCAAGAAGATGAATGTACTCTCGAACTTTCGAAATAGTTTGGTCTAGGCAACCAAACTAATGTAAACGATTCATCTTCATTCTCTGATATAACGAACGTACTTCTCACTCAAAGGTAAGCATTTTAACCTATTTTAACTAACATTAACGAGATTATACGTCTATATAGAGGCTTAGCCCTTTATTGCTCTTCTTTTTCATGCATACAGTACCAAAATACAGGAATTATCTGTTCATTTGAGCATAATTCCGAATGACGAGCGTTATCTGCTTTCTCAATTTGTCAATAATAACGCAAACTCAAACTTGTTTATTATCTAACGTGTTTAGCTTTCAAAAATGAAGCCATGCGTATGTAAATGACACTTCTCTTTTAAATTCCCAAATGTATTTGAGTAATTTCTCCTTTAATCTATTGCTAACTATATCCACATACATGCTTATTTTTTATCTTTCTCAATCCAAAATTTCCACCTGTAAACCTATTTTGGCCTGGTATTGTATTTCCCTATATTACACTTAATCTTAATGGCACTTGCAATTTATAATGAGCCTTGTATTAGTGGAAACATTATTCAATTACTTCATTGAAAAGCATAGTAAATGAAATATCTATACTCGTCATTGCTATGAGGAAGATAAAGACTTTGAGTTAATGTTATTTTTCCCGAATCCGAATATCACTCGAACATGATTCTAATCATGATTTTGATTTACGAATTCCTTGACAAACTTTTTGCTATTAAAAAACGTACTGGAAGTAAACTTAACATTTCCTTGAATGATCTTATTAAAAAATGCTCTATCGCATCCATAAGGAGTAAATGACAGTTCGTGGGACGGGATGGGAATATGGTTTATGCAACGTGGTTAGATTTTGGGGGATCTACTTAACTATTTCTATTTCAAAAGGAAAACAGATCGCACAATAAATTGGTCCCTGTAATAGTTGCAAAACGGAGAAGGTTAAAAGGAAATTAAAAGGTCTTCCATGCGGCGGCAACTAAAAATTTCAGCCTTCGGCTGGATTTTTAAGGGAGTTAAGCTAAGGAAATGGGAAACATTTACTTCGATGAAACGGTTGCCACATTTGAAACCCCAGACTCTCCCCACAGCTCCATCAGAGTGCGACAATTTTTAAAAGGTACAAAAGAAAGAAAAGAGGTGAGAGAGAGGTTGGGTGGAATGAAAATAATTCTTGGGGAACGAGGGCTTCAGGGAGAGGGAGCTTCATCAATCCATCCAGGCGTGTAAAGCAGAAACCTTTTGACGCCCGAAAAAGCTTTCCCGGCCCGCCTTCAACCATCCATTTCATCTCCTCGTCCTTACCCCCACCCTCTCCAAAAACACTTCTCCTTCGCCCCCGTCTTCCTCTTTAGCACTTCCGACCACTTTCCCATCTTTTCCTCACTACACCCCTTCCCTCCCTTCCACGCGCCAAAATTCCCTTCGTGAATCCACCCCCTTCCCCTCGGTACCTTTCTCCTCCCTTTGCCCTTCAATCCCCTCAGCTTGCCATCCCTCCTCATCCCGCACACACCTCTCCCTTCGCATTACCTCGCAGATACCTTCAACCCCCTCAGTAATTAAATAGCCTGCGGCTTTTATAATTACTCTCGTCAGGCAAGGACGCTGGGAGGGACGACGGCGTAAGCGAGCGAAACGGCGAAATATGGAGGGAAGGAGAAGGAGAAATGGATAGGGGAAACAGAGAGGAGGGACAAAAAAAAGTTAAGTAGGTTTTTCATTTTACCCCGCCGCGGGGTTCGTGGGGGAGGTGGAAAGGGTTGTGTTATGCGCACGGAGTTATCTAGGGGGTGTCCAAGCAGTCGGGTCAGAAATGCGGGTCAAACTCTCTCTCTCCCTTCACCTCCCCTTCTCATCTTGGGCGACGGCGTGAAAGAGGTGTCACGGGAATCCTAAGTAGCAGGCAATTTTCTAGTGCCGAAACGCGTCTGATAAGTCCGCTGGTGGAGATTTGACCGAACCGTCTCTCGGCATGAGTGGTTAAATACCACACGCTCCTTTAGCACCGTTCCCTTCTGGCCTCCGAGCAGTGATTTCGTTGTCAAATTTCTTTTACAAAATTATGTGACAATTATACGAGAAAACCGCAATGACTAAAACGTTGTAAGTACAAAAGAGCTCTCATCATTAATTCGCCCGGACTTGACAATAGCAGTAATGTGGATTTTCGTAGTTGTAGTAATTTCGTACCGTGAATATGAAAATATTTTCACCCTCGGCCAACATAAGAAATCACAGTTTTGTAGTTATTTTGTAAACGTCTCAAATTTTCACAAAAACTAGCGTACTCCTACGAAGATATGAGAAAATTCACAAATTCCCCCCCCCCCCAATATATGTGCAAAGACGACGGCATTGTAATTATCTATCATGCTTTCCATTCACCTCCACTTGAGCCGATTTATCGTGAATAATGCTCATAAATTTCACGCATGTCCTGTTTGATGTTTGGAAAATGTCATACAAGTACATATTCACATGAGATTCTTCCTCCCTTCTTAACTTTCGGTGAAATGTGTGCATTCAAAATTAAAACTATTTCTTAGGTTCAAGAAATACGCAGCCTTCGAAAATCTAAAATTGACGAGTGAGTGAGTAAAATCTATAAGTGTGTCTAAATAACAGTTAAGATTTAACTAAACATTCCCCATTGGCTATAAATATAGTCAAAAGCACAGTAACATTTAATTAACTAATAAAAGCGTCTCATGTTAGACGCACAGGACTAATTTATAATAAAAGGAGGATTTTATTAATGGACTTTCCTATTTTGAAAGTGCTTCCGGAGAAATTTACAGCAAAAGCACTCACTTATAATGATGCTGTAATATTGAAAGACGCCGAAAAGTATTTTTTTTAGATTATTATTAGGTAATCTACCGGTTAAGATTTTAGATAATAAAGTTAAATAAGACCTCCAAGGTTTCATTTGAGTCGATCTGTGAAAAATAATACAAGGTTTATTCAAAAAAGAATAAAAATTAGGTAGGTCATGAACACTTAAACTTTGGTTATCGGAATATGTTTCGTCACTTAAAAATACCGAGGTGAAGCCGAAAGCAGAACATTGCGCAAATTTATTCACCACACGAGTGTCAGTTGAGCATGTGTGGTGGAACTGCAAACATCTTTTTAGTTGACAGGTAAAATGCCAGATGTCCGGAAAGTAGGCTGAATTAACCGATGACCATTAACAGTTCTTGATTTAACATACCTGTACATATAAATTATGCAAGTAACAGTATTAAAAGACAATACTTTTAATACGAGCAAAGTCCAATGACTTTTTCCCACTTTCTGCGCAATAGTTTGCTAGCATTTTGAGGTGAGCCATTAAAGCATAGCACACATGGTCAGTTGGAAGTAAATTCAATCGCTGTCCTAATAATTTCGCTTTTGTAAACAAAGACCAATTTCATTACTGACATTACTGTTAATTTTTCTTACAACCCAGATTCCTTCCATGGTCTAAGTTGTCCCATTTCATTAATGGTGTCATTAATGATAATAGTTGACAAGCACCAATTACGTGTCTTAAATTGCCAACGTCTCAGTGCGGAGAAGTTTCAACCAAGGAATCCTCAAGGCTACTTGCGGAGCTAGGTGCAAAAAGGATGACGACAATTCCTCAACAATGGGGACTTTCAGCACGAGATTACGCTCTTAAGCCCTCTTTCCTCCCCTTCAAAGTTGTCAGCTTCCACCATTAAAAATCCAAATATCCTTGGCAAGAATCAAGTGACGTGAGAGAGGGGGATATTCAGGCAGTGGCAAGGAGAAAGCACGACAATTGAGGGCTGCAAGATACAAGCGGGTAAGGATAGCGAGCTTAGGCCGTTGGGACAAGAGAAGAGTTATGGGGCTACTCAAGGCTCACGGAAGAGTCTCGAAATGGGAAGAAAGTGAGTTTAGTGAGGATAAAGGATGCGGAGAAAGGAGAGGGAAATGGAGAAAGAGGGAGGAAGTGCTCAAAGACATGAGAGACATTTCGTACGGCTTTCTCCAGGCCTCAGCTGTCTCCAGCCACGCAGCGATACGCTCGAAGTGGTTCTTATTTCGATGCACGCCTTGCCTAAGAGTTTATAGCACTTGTAGTAGGGATACCATAAGTTTTTTGTGCTCTTTTACTACCTTTAGAGCGATTTATTTCCTTGCAAATAATGCAGATCATGTCAGAGAATAGGACTAAAGCATATCCTAATTTTATCTCTCAACAGTTGCCCCATTTGGTCAGCCGATACCTTTCCGGTAAAATTACAAAAAATAGAAATCTACTATGTTTTCCGAAATTCACTAATCATAAAAGAAGACTCAAGTGCCGAAAATGATTTGTAAGATATAAAGCATTAATCTGAAGAGAATAAATATTCTTTTTTTGCTTCGATCAATTTGTGGAAAATCATAATAATCTAAACAAGCTTGCTAAACTTGAAAACTAATGAAATGGAGCGCCCGAGAGAAATGAAAACTCCATAATACACGTATTACTTAGAAGTTACTAAACAATTAAATTGATCATAAATTTCAAAATCAATTCAATTGACTTAGGGTGACAATGTCGAAGTCGTCTCAAATTTTATGAATATTACGTAAGGTTAGGTATGCTACGAGTAAGTGAGTTCATCAACAACTATGAGCCATCATTTAAATATTAGAAGACATGTTGCCCCCACTTATATTTTGATATTGAAATGAAATATGATTATGATTCATTCTAACACAATATCATGAGCTACATGAGTAGTATTCACAGAGAGACTCCAACCAGATGATAAATGGCTTAGATACCCACGACAGTTCATAGATGAATTTTGGGGAAAACGGGAAAATACGAGCTAACAGGTTATTGCAAATCTCGACTAGTTATTACATTGTTATTAATCAAGACCCGGATAAATTATAATGTGCTAAAATGGCATTTATAGGTGGTATCTCAGTCACTAAATGAACTGTGGGCTAAAAAGGAATTAGATATTGTAATTTAAGTAACATCGTCATTTTGAATATCAAAGACTTAATGAGCAATTTCGCAGATTAAAGATATTCCATTAAATGTTTTGCAAACTTGACAGGAATAAAAATAATTATTATGTTATTCGCGAGGCCATATTTCAAAAGTGTCTGTTTTCGATCTAATCAACTGTATAGCAACCCCCTATTACATCAACACGTGAGAGAGACGTATGCCTATACAGCAAGATTAACTCATGGCGTATCATTCGGGGTTTAGTATTTCAATTCGTATTTGAACCAATCAAACTGGACTGGGCCTATTCATTATAAAAATGGGCAGGGAATCCACAAACCACCGTGATACCGAGTTTTAACCATCCACCGTCGCATATCATTAGCCATCACGAGAACAAAGGACTTCCGTGTCAGTTTTAAAACGCGTCTGTCGGTTGGTATCATTTTAATTTGACAGAAATGACACCGAGAGGAGGGAGAGGGTACGTGATCGTTTTAAGGAATGAATAAAGACGGGAGGACCACGACAGATTCAGTCATTTCATGGTTGATTCACGATACGAGTGGTACACACTATCCTTCCATTTAAGAAATGTCCTGTCAATCATTTAAAAGTGTAGCATTTGTCTTTTTATGCTTTCATACACAATTCCAACTACTTGGTGCAAAAAAATCCATGTGACGCCAAGTATGACGACGGAAAATAAATATAATTAAATATATAAAATACATATATATAACGATAAAATAAGTAAAGTGTTACTTTGTAAATAACAATAGTAATGGTGCACATCAGGTGGTTTTAGAAATCTAACAACGCAAAATAGAAGGTCATAGCACAATTTTCCGATAAAACCAGAAAGTATTTGGCATTGAGAGTCGAACACTTTAAGTATTTCGCGGATGTTATTCGTTGAAACAATTCCATATGATGTTTTTTCTCAAATCAAAAGTAAACTTTATTGCTACCATGTAGATAATGAAATTGCAAAGCAATATTTCTAGAGGTTTCCAAGATAATTTCTGTCGTAGGAAAATTAAAAACTATCTCTAAAATTAACCTCACATTAGCTGATATCTATGAGGTATGACACGCTTTGGTTAATTCATTGAATAGAAGAACCCGTAACATTTATTAAATGCATCCACTAATTTCAAGCAATGGTAAATATTTCATTTGAGTTGAATTTTAATTCAACTGACTGACTGACTGAAGATTACGAAGAGCAGGAAAATGATGTTCGACAAATATTTCGTAATTTATTAATGCAAAAGATGTTAATCCTTTAAAGCTTGTCTCAGACCTCTAATCCAATTCCTTTCGACTCTAAAGAACATCTAAAAGGACGAAAGGCAAAGGAATCTTATTACCAGTGGCCTATTACCGAAACTATTACGGCGGAAATCATGAATGCAATAGGACGTAGTAAAGTAATTAAAAAAATATTTTTTGTTTAAGCTCAAGCAGTTGATAAATTTACTTTTACGATAAAAAATATTGTGTTAAAGATGGAGAAACAAGCGTAATTATAAAGAGGTAAATATCATGAAATTCCTTAAATTACTATGCCATCATTGATCCGATTATCAAGCATGAATTTTAAAAATGGCACAGTTGTTTATCAAATGCAAACCAGATTATATAAAACAGATTTATTAGTGATAGGATTTGGCGAAACCGTTCAATTAAGACAGAAACAAAAAAACACAATTCTCCACGTACTTAAGCTTAATCACGACAAGATAGGGTGTACTATTTTTTTTCCAAATGATTTAGTACAGCTAGACTTGCCGTGATTAAACTCAAAGAATGATAAGCTGCAAGCAATTTTGTTTTTAGCTATATGGAGTAATATTGGCATTTAGCCAAGTGGCAGACCGCTGCGACATGATGCCAAATAGTTATTTACGCGGCAAGATTCATTAAATGAACCTCAGTTGTAATTTTTTCACCATAATGGGAGCATGGTTAGATATATGGATCTCTGTCCTGTAGAAATTCTTTAGTAAATTGCGTGCACCGATATCTCTAAACAATGAAATAAGGTCGCACAGTCCGAAAAATCTTCGCGTCGTTTTGCCAACGATAATGATTATTGAAGCAATTACCATCGACATTCAATCAAACTAATTGAAATTCTACAATTCGATCTGCAGTTTTCTTCCAGTGCCAATGGGTTCTGGAAAGTAGGAGGACCTTATGGGAGTTCGAAGCCCCACACACCAGTCGGCTTTTCTTTTTCTTTGTTCCTTCTCCCACTGCGAAGGGTTGTTAATCACAAAGATTTCCCTCGCAGGGCTCGTGAGATGTTCCCGTGGCCTTTTTTGTATCACTCCTCGGTTCCAAAGGACGAATAGTCGGCGCCCGAATTTCCCAACCCCGACTGCACTTCATTTCGGCTTTCCCTCTAAAAACTCCCATACGACACTCCCTCCCGAAAAAACATCCCGTGTCTCTGTTTCTTCTGCATTTTTTTATGTGCCGTCATATGACCCGCACGTATCCGTAACGTACCTACATTCATCGACCATCCTCGGGAGTCCCTGGAAGGAAGAAAATGAGGTAACGGGAGGGGAAGGGCAGTGCAACTCCTAACTGCAAGTGAGACTGCTTGCTATATTGGCCAGAATGGAAAAATTAAAAACGCTCTGGATCATTATGAGAGAGTATTGATGAGATGGCTCGATGTGATAACGAAGTGGCGGGGGGTGGGGTAGGGTGGGTTTTTCGATAAAGGTGCCTTGGTTAGGGATCAGCAGTGTACATGTACGAGTATATAAAAGTGTCGACATATCATAAAATTCGATAATTTATGCTCGAATTACCCGTATATATCAATAGTTTCAGGCCGTAATATTTGCAAATGACCGTGCACAACATCAACAATCGGATATTACTACATGCTTTTTCGTAACTCGAGAAAATGCCACTGTCAGCACTAAATTTGAAATTATCATAATTGTAAGGGTTTATAATTGGAGTACTCAATTGTCCCAGGTTCCATCAAATATGCACTCTAAGCTGGTAGGCTACAAATAGTGATAAAAATAATTGGTGGCTATCCACTATGGAGTTTTTTTAATTAATAAAACAGTGACGCATTTTAAAAGAAAACGAACGTAAAAAGACACCATCTCCTTGCATTCAGTGATATGCACTTGTAACCAGATGTCGATAAAACCAAATATTGATTTCAGATTAAGTTGCGCGTCCAAAGCATTTTCATTTCCGAAAATAACCAAGTTTCGCCTATCAATCACATCATCTACATCATCCTGTATACATACCAGTCATATTGCCATTAGAAAATAGCTGGATGAAAGCAAGTAAACTAATCATCTCTTCGGTATCAGTTTTCATAGTCTCTTCGATTATAATTAATGATAAAATAGTGATTTAGTAATGATGTGATTTAAAGTAAAAGTGATTTAAAATAAAAAACTTATAAAATCATTTTGGAATGAATGCATGGCAAAAGTAATTTAATACACAATGAAACTTGCTAATTATAAAATACATTAGAACGGTACATTTTTCTTATAAAAAACATCTCACGTGTTACTTTCACACTTTCCAAATCTAGTCTCTACTTTTACGGAAATATGTAGAATCATTGCTTATGTACAAAGTGAAGATTCCTGTGTATATATATATATATATATATATATATATATATATATATATCGATGATGCGGAAGTACTCACGAGAGCAACATAACTTTTGGACGGCACAATAGAACACAGAATAAAACAGATAACACGTAAAAGGACACACACTGTAGATGATTTAAGCTTTCGGCCTACTCCGAGGCCTTCTTCAGGTCTGACCTCCAAAAGTTATATATATATATATATATATATGTTCCGATGACCCCTAGAGCTGTGCTGGCGGGAGTAATAATAATTACTCCTGGAAGGGTCACCCATGCCAGATAGGTCGAAGGTTAGGAGCCAGACGAAAGGTAGTCCACGCAGCGTCTGTTCCTCAGTGAGGCGGCTGCAATGGCGTCTGACCCCAGTGGGGCGGCCATTAAGTGATGGTGTCACGTCAAAAACACTATTGAGGAAGGCAACGGGAAACCACCTCAAATTTTGATTCCCAAGAATATAATGATGGGCACTATAGATAATATGAGTCCTGGCAACTACGGGACTCGGCCCAAGAGGCCGTGTGCCGTGCCCGGCAGCGGGAGAGGCAAGGCTTCAGCGGTCGTCATCCCACGAAACCCTTGCGGGGAAGAAATAACTGCAGCAGGACAGAAGACCCAGAAAAAGGCAAAAGTAGTTAGAATAGGAACCTGGAACGTCAGGACAATGTTGAGAACAGGCAAATTAGAAAATATTAAGCGAGAGATGGAAAGAGGTAATATAGATGTTTTTGGTCTCTGCGAGGTGAGATGGAAGGATAGCGGGGATTACTGGAGTGATAATTATAGAGTGATATACAGCGGAGGGGACGAGAGCCAACGAGGGGTTGCGGTAATTTTAAATGAAGGGGTAGGAAGAAGCGTAGTCAACATAAAGCAAGCGACAGAAAGAATTCTACTCGTAAAAATTAAAGCAGAGTCGACGAACTTGGTCATTGTTCAGGCATACATGTCACCGAGCAACCACAAGGAGGAAGAAGTCGATAGGATGTATGATAAGTTAGAGGATATCATCGCGAGTGTTCCTGCAGGGAAACATTTGATAGTGATGGGGGATTGGAATGCGAGAGTAGGCGAAGGAAGAGATGGTGGTGAGGTGGGGGACTATGGGTTAGGCACGAGGAATGAACGCGGGGAGAAAGCAATTGAATTCTGTAGGAGACAGGGGTAAGTCATCACTAACACATGGTTTAGACACCACAAAAGGCGTAAGTATACATGGAAAATGCCAGGTGACTCAGAAAGGTATCAGTTAGATTATATTATGGTTAGGCACAGGTTTAGGAACAGTGTGATAAATTCGCACAGTTTCCCAGGAGCGGATGCGGACTCTGACCACAATTTAGTTGTTATGAAATGTAATGTTCGTTTCAAGAAGATAAGGCAAGGGCGGCGGGTTAGGAAATGGAATTTAGAAGCAGTAAATGGATTAACGAGGAAGGAGTTTCAGCAGGCTGTAGAGAAAATGATGGATGACGGTAAAGAACTGAGTACTATCGAAGAAAAATGGGAATGTATCAAGAAAGGGATATTGGAAGCCGCTAAAGACACTATAGGAACCGTTAACGGAAAAAGGATAAGGAAACCATGAGTAACGGATGAGATGATTGCAAAGATGGATGAGAGAAGAAGATGGAAAAATGTTAACACAGAGTTAGGCAAAATGAAGTACAAAGAGTTAAACAATAAATTGAGAAGGGCCACAAATAAAGCAAAAGAAGAATGGTGGAAAACGCAATGCGAGGATATAGAAAGTTTACAGAAGAAGGGTGAAATAGGTGTTCTATACAGCAAGGTTAAGTTATTATCGGGAAGTAAGAAGGCAAGATCTGTGCTAACAGTTAAAGATAAATGGGGTAAGATAATAGTTGAACCAGGAAAAATCCAAGAGAGATGGAAGAAATATATAGAAACACTGTATGGTAAAGAACTTAGGCCGACACGGTTAGACATAGAAAAGGAACATGACGTAGAAGAAGATAGCTTAGTTCCAGGCATACTCGAAGATGAAATAGAAAGGGCATTAAAGGAGTTGAAAGCAAATAAGGCTGTGGGGGTGGACAATATTCCTGTAGAAATGTTGAAATGGTTAGGGAAAGGTGGGAAGAAGGCCATATATGGAGTGATTCGTAGTATCTATGAGGAAGGAATATGGCCGGAAGATTTTGTGAGATCGGTGTTAGTTCCTATTCCAAAAAAGGCAAAGGCTTCATCATGTGAGGATTACAGAACAATAAGTTTGATATCCCACGCAGCTAAAGTTATTCTCAGGATCATCAACAAAAGGATAGAGAGTAAGGCAAAAGATTACGTAGGGGATGATCAGTTTGGGTTCAGGAAAGAAAGAGGTACGCGTGATGCCATTGCAGTAATGAGATCACTAGTCGAGAGGAATATAGAATAAAATCAGGACGTTTTGCCTGTTTTGTAGATTTCGAAAAAGCGTTTGATAGAGTGAATTGGGAAAAATTAATGCGTGTATTGCAGAAAATAGGAATGGATTGGAGGGACAGGAGACTGATCCGCAACCTGTACATGTCTCAGACTGCTCAGGTGCGAGTGGGGAACGGAGAGTCCGGATGGCAGTGTTAGGAAGAGGTGTAAGGCAGGGTTGCCCATTGTCACGGGTACTTTTCAACGTATATGTAGAGGAAATGATTAAAGAGGCATGGGAAGAACTGGAGGTAGGAATGAAAGTCGGAGGGGAATTCGTAAAATCGGTTAGGTTTGCTGATGACCAAGCATTAGTTGCTCAGTCAGCCAAGGGGTTGCAAGCATTGTTGAGTGAATTGGAGGTTCAGTGCGATAAATATGGGATGAGAATCAATATTAATAAAACAATGATTATGCGATTTTCCAGAAAAAAAAAGGCTAAGCTGAATATTAAAATTGGCGGGGAAAAAATAGAGCAGATAGAACAGTTTACATATCTCGGAAGGGTTTTGGACCAATACGGTCAAAGTGGTAGGGACGTAAGGAGAAGAATTGCGCTAGGCAAAGAGGCTTTCTCAAGGAGGAGGGAGTTGATGACGGGGACGTTGAGTAGGGATGTTAAGACAAGACTCGTAAAAACTCTGATATGGAGCGTAGCTATGTACGGCGCGGAAACGTGGTCGCTGAAGCAGGAGGATAGACGTAGATTGGAGGCTTTTTAAATGTGGGTGTTGAGAAGAATGGAGAAGGTGAAATGGACCGAAAGGAAAACAAATGAGGAAGTACTAGATATGGTGGGGGAGGAGAGGGGTTTGTTGAGAGAAATCCTATGGAGGCAGGAAAAATGGATGAAAGGCGTATTGAGCGGTAGTGGAATGTTGAAGAGGGTAATTGAGGGGAGAATGTTGGGCAAGCGAGGTAAGGGTAGGAACAGGATAGGGATGTTGGACGGGATGAAGGGAGGAAAGAAGTACACAGAGATGAAGAGGGACCTGATGTAGATCAGGTTGCTGGATTGGGTTTTGTTTGGAGTTACAAAATGTTTATTTAATAGTTGTGTCCAGAAGCCTGCGAATAGTGAGTATACCTTTTAGAGTTCCCTTCTTCTATCGTCAATGACGCAGATGCTAAGTATATATCCAAGAGTGAAAGCTGTTGACAACATTTTAAGCGCCGGCTTAGATCTTCAACACTTCCGAGAGATGTGTGAACCAGTGCACAAATTTTTATATTCATGCACAAGCTTCCGATATCTCCTTTTATCAATATTGTATATCCTCATTGAATTCCGGTGTCAAAGATAAAGAGAAACAGGGAGGACTGGAAAGCCGAAAGGTGGAGGACTCTCCATCAGCTTAGAACGTAGACAAAAACAATGGTGCGGTTTCCGTGTAGGGCGGCCCCTAGCGTGGGGAAGATCTTGGCGGTAGATAACGAGCGCAGTGAGATGGCGTGGGTTCTAGAAGGGAAGGTGAAAAATGAGTGCAACGGCAGTGCGAGAAAACCCTGCGCGTGCAGCGGGACTCCGTAGGGAGAGGGCTCGCGGGGACCCACGAGGGACAAGTAGGGCGCGCCTCCATCGCTCGCCTCTGATGTCTTGGCGTTTCGAGTTTTGAGGTAGCTTGAACGCTTTTCGGAACGATGGATGCCTGACGGCGAATGTCTGAAAGGCGCCGGGGGAGCCTTGATCAAATCCAGGGCGAGGAAAAACTGTTGTCTGCGGGATGAATCCTCACCGTCGCCCATTTTGCTATAGCAGGATGAGTGGAAGATTTTATACCAAAAGATTTCATATCAGTGTGCTTCTGGTCTACTACTTCAAGGAATGAAGAGAGAAGAGCGAAGGAAGATCGTTTCTTGAAAAAAGATACCTTCTACTGCTACGATGAATTAATACATTTCCCGTCAATTACCAATATATTTCGAGATTATTGACATTCATCCATACAACAGAACTGCATCCACAGCGCATGCGTGAAATTTTGGTGCCCGAATTGAAATTTGAAAATTGAAACCTCTGCTTGAAAAAGTCGTTAATATTGAATGATGCCCATGATCGTTCTGTAATAAATGATATCCTATTAATATTAACAGAAGTCTACCGATTAGTAAGTGTTTGATGGACCATGTAAAACGTCTGCATAGGGTCAAGGTTTATCAGGGATTAAGCACTGCTCTACTTCTTGAAATTGACTCAACTGACACTAAGACTCAGCACCCAAGAAGTTTTATAGATTAATCTCTTTTGTTCAGTACTGTTTCACGAATATCGACTCTGTTAAGTAGTACAAAATTATTACGCTATTCCTCCTACCATCTCCTTAACCAATATTATCTTAGCTTTTAAAATCCAATTGCTTCTCTTTCCTTCTTCCGCTACCAAATCTAGCACTTCTTTTATTTTCCATTCCGCTCATTTCATTTTCTGTATTATTCTCCATAACCATATTTCTACACTGAGTTACTTTCCTTTAAACACACGCAAAAGGGTATTTTTCATACGACAAACTTCCTTTGATATATGCACTTTTCGCCTTAAACTGTGCATGAATCGCTTGCTTTTTAGAGTAAGCTTTATTCGTGTTTTCTATGACACCAATTATCTGTCTCAGAGTTGCTTTTCCTACAAGTAAACATTTATTGCTATTTTAGAAGCTTGGCTCCTTCTATCTAAGAAAATTTTGTGGACAAGGCTTACAAGCAATAAGGATCACATATGTCTAATTAAAAATTATTGAATTTTAAAACTTTTTTAATGTTTTAATCGAGTCAATACTTAAAAATGGGAAGCCGCCAAACTCATAACAGTTCATTAACTTTGCAAGAGTGAAATCCATTGAAAGGTATCCAAAAGTTTCCACCTCTCGCTTCTTGCCTTCAGGAAAAATATTGAAAACAGATAATAGTGATTTTGGTATTTATTTTTCACAAATAAAATTTAAGGGAAGTTCTTCCTTACTTTTAACGTAAATCTTTGAAAAAATCAACGTCATTTGAAATTAAAACTGGATGATTCTCCGTCTTAAAATATATCTAAGAAGTCAGTATTACTTATTAAGTATTTTCACAAGAATGATTAATGCCTTCGTCAGTTCTATGAAAAAATTTAATAAAAAGTAGATACCAAATTTCTAAAATATATCGAAATGAGAGTTATTGCAAAATTGTCGGACCTAAGTGACATTCAACGCAAATATACAGAAATCACCTAAGCAGAGTGCTTAAATGTCCAGTTTACCTATCTTATGGGAAGCATGATATCACCTAAGATATTATGTTAAGGAAACTATCACAGGGAGATTACGACACCAGTTGTCAACAGCCACTGCGGAGAAACCAAAACCGGTCACAAAATCAAGTACGAAGCAGGCACGTAGCGGAGAAGGTGTGTGATTTTGCAGAAGGAGGTGATGACGGCAAAGGGCAGGTCGGCCGTGTCGAAACCACAACTCAACGCCGTGGAACATTAGGGTGCGGCAAGGGGAAGTCGTGTTAGCCCAACCGATGCGCGTTTGCACTCCGAGCCGAAGCTGGTTTGCACCATTCCTTCCGTGCACCTTTAATGGCAGTCTGCATTCATCATCCCCCACTCAACAAGGCTTAACGGTTTCTCAATCGAATTATCAACAGCCATCATGTCGTTACCATTTATGTACTGTCAGAGATTTTGGTTGCAAAATAGTTATAGATGTTACGAAGGTCTAGTCTCATTTTTCTTTTAATAGAAAAGTCAATTAAAGTAATATTACCCTAAATTTCGCGAGACGGCATTCGAACGCCCTTTTGCACTTTTGGGGATGGTAGAAAATCACGTGGCACTCAGGCACACAACTGATTCATCATTTAACAAGTTTCCGGTAAGAGACATCATACATTTTATGACGAAAAATTAAATTTAAAAAGGCAGTGCATATATTTTCCCATTGCTCGCAAAAATAAGCACACATTAAAGGTTTGGTTCATTAATGGTCGTTATTCAGCAGGACATATAGCACAATCTTTCTCAAAGGATTTTACTCTTTAAATTTGAGAATCTGTGGTATCTTTGTATTTGTAAATGCCATATGGTTTGCATTTTCGAAAGATGATTCGGAATACTCCCTATGCACGAATTTACTTTGAACGTAAGATTTTAGCCATATGTATACAAGGGTTGACCAGAAAGTAACTTACGTTTCGGCCTAGAGTGACAGTAGGTAGGGCTAAAGTAGCCATCTTGGTGTCTAACCGTCCCTACACTCAGTACGCATCCTGCTGTGGTAGTGTGCAGACATTGATTTTTCTACTTTGTTCACTGAACTATTAAAATGGGTGCAGTGATAAAAAATCCCGCGACTGAAGTTCGACCTGTGATTAGGTATTTACTGGCAAAAACCATAACCCAATTGAAATAAATGGGCAACTTAGTGAAGTATACGGAGACGGAATAATGAATGAAGGCGGAGTGAGGTAGTGGTGCATTCAGTTTAAAAACGGTCGCACCAACGTTCTCGACGAAGACGGCGGTGGTCGGTCTAGTCTTGTGACAGATGAACTGGCGGTGAAAATCAGCGAAAAAATTCGTGAAAATCGCCAAATTACGATTATGGATCTCTTGCTAGGTGTGGCTTACAACACAGGCTATCGACAGTGTCGCAGAGTTGAATGCTAGTGTAAAAAGTGATTAAAATGTCAGGGTGCAGATTTCTTTAGAGACGTTATTGAAAAGCTTGGGTATCGTTATAATAAATACCTCAATTTGAATGGCGACTATGTAGAAATATAATTGAAGAATGTACCTTTAAATGCATATAATAATATTTATTACTGTCACTAGGTTCACATTTCATTTCAAAACGTAAGTTACCTTCTTGCCAACACTCGTGTGGGTGTGTATGTATGTGCGTGTGTATATATGTACATATGTTTTTTATGTATGTGTCTGACCTGAAGAAGGCCTCGGAGTAGGCCGAAAGCTCAAATAATCTACAATGTGAGTGTTCTTTTACGTGTTATCTGTTTTATTATGTGTTCTAATGTGCCGTACAAAAGCTACACTGCTCTCGTGAGTACTTCCGCACCATCTATATATATATATATATATATATATATATATATATATATATATATATATATACACACACACACATATATATATATATATATACACCCATATATATATATATATATAACTTAGACAGTAACACACAGCACGAGAACACATAAAAGTATTATTGTGAGTGTTCTTTTTATGTGTTCTCGTGCTGTGTGTTACTGTCTAAGTTTTTTATTGAACACTTCCGTGTTACTTCGAAGAAATCATCTATATATATATTTATATTTATATATTCATGGTTATACACGTAAATATCCGGTGATGATGACGTCTAACGTCGAAACCCGGATCATGTCTAAATAAAATTCCGTGGAATGATGAAGTTATGATTTTTTCAATACAAAATGAATCGATTTCGAAAAGGTCACGCCCCAAGGAACTAATTATAGATTGATTCCTTGAAGGTTGGCGTTAAATTTTAAGAAAATAGGTTATAATTTTAGAAATAGGCTCTTTGAAGTGATCGGGTGGCGATGTGAATAGTTTTGGTGAGCGGTTATTAGAAACCCAATGAAAATAGCAGCTTATTACTACTAGATTTTTCTACACTGGTGGAAAAGATTTCTTCAGTGCTATTTACGGATGGTAATGTCGAATTAATTCCTTATACATGACAAACAATGTTCAGAATGTCTGTAATAACACGAAGCAGTAGCTCGCATACCCCTTGTCCTTATCTTCTGCTATTAAAATATAGTAAATCCAGTCTAAGGAGGAAAGATTGAAATTCATTCTGATAATCAACCTACTGATGGGATGGGAATTGAAAATAGCGACCTCTCTTTACAGTTATAACATTGATGTATCACTAGAATCGGGAGTTACTCTATTAACCGCCTTAGGCTCGATTTAATTTGGTAATATTTCTTCGCAAACCTCACTCCGTCCATTCTTGACCATGTTGAATGTATGTAAGATTGGTTATCTCAATTTTACTCTAAAATCACGTAGCTGTGCATTTCTGGAGTTGTAATTCCTTCCATTTCACCAGTCCGAAAATCTACTCACGCCGCGTGAGATTAGCTCACTATCTACTGGACTTATATATGTATTTCTCGGTATGTAGCGGTGTCGTTGGCAAATCATTCATTGCTACCTCCTTACAGGAAACAGAAGTTAACGAAAATTCTAAACATAACGGTCCTTATCACAGATCCTCATAGACGCCGCACGCCCTTTCTCTCCATCACCTGAAGGCATGTCATCGATTACTGTTTCCTGGTCCACACTGAATAAGAATTCTCCAATCTAGTAAACATATTTCTTACTACTTCATAAAACGTATACTTGCATATCATTTATGAGTGTAGTGAGCGATGTGGCATCTATTATCGAGTAATATTGGGTAGGAAGTAGATAGAGTGTACCATTTTATTTATTTAATAAATAGTACCTTGCAAGCCACCGCCAGAGGTTGTGGCAAGGTTTGGCAGGCAGGTATTAGAGAGGTGAGGTGTGGAGAGGGATAGGCTATTTATGTTGAACGGAATAAAGGTAGGCAGAAAGAATAAGGAGCTTGTTATGAGTGAAAAACAGAGGTGCATACCCTATCCAGTGAGTGAAAACCAGAAATGCCTTCCCAATCCAGTATTGTGCAAAATAGTACTGGGAAAATATAAGTTATCTCAATTAAACGCAAAAAAATGATTTCCCAAAGAGAGGTAAGATGAAGATTGGGCCCCTAGAGTTTATCCACATGCCTTTTATGATATTTTCATCCGTCGCTGCCAATTAGATTCGACCAACCTTAGCCTACAATGACTCTTCGGAAAACCGTTATTATTTTTATTCCTTACCTCGCTACAAAAATGGTAAATAAGTCAACGTACTAAACTTTATTTCTTCTAAAGTCACACTGTGGTAAGGACGCGTCCTTAGCACGAAGGTGCCCAGAAAGGGATGGGTTCATCATTAAGGGTTCCTAAGCTCGTTACGAGCCACTATTTTTCCTCCTCTCACCCCACAAATCCCCTACACTTTACTTCCCATTTTCCGAAATTCCCTCGGTAGTGTTCATTTCCGATAGAAAGGTAAGAAAAGAGGAAAAGAGCAGGTGCTCAACTTTTCCTGTCACGAAAGCTACTAGTACGCGAAAGGATGTGAAGGGGCGGACGAAAACCGTTGAGGGAACCTTTCCTTTTGTGTCTGTCTTCAAATGTGTGTGAAGGGTCATGCAGGGAATGAGTGATTGTGAGGAGGGTGATAACAATTTGATGGACATGGCATAATGGACTCCAGGGTGGACGAAGATTTGGGGATGGTAAAGGATGCCTCGGACGGAAAACGCGGAACGCAACGCCGAGATAAGACGGGATGAGAAAAAGTTTGCCCCGAAGCGAAAATGAAAATATTCAAGGAAGGAAGTGGAAAGCTGTGGCTCTGGAAATACTAAATGTATCGCGCGCAAAAATTGCCGGAGCAGAGGAAAAATTGGCCGTAGATCCATCACAAGCTTCCTGCTAACGTACACATAGGACGAGAGGGTTTTTTTTTAATGACATAGATTTAATTCGGTCCAGCGGAAATGTGTGCGGAAGGAAAGCTTTCTGCGTTGTTCTAATCTAAGTGTTTTGTTCCGCACCTACAAAGTGACAAAAATATTGCCTCTTCCGTTGGTCAAACCACTTCACACAATGGAGGCGGATTTTTAATTGTTAAATCAGTTCTTTTAGGGTGGAAGAAAGTGCAAAGTATTTATGAAGGCCCGGCGTTTTGTGTACAAAGCTTTTTCTGCTCTTCGCTTTGATGTAGCAAATGTAAATTTTACAGTTCCTATAAATCAACATGGAACTCCACAATTCTCTTTTAGAAATAAGTTTGAAAGGACTTTGTTTATACCATAACCAAGTAGAGAGCGTCGCTTCTGTTCCTCAAAAAGAAAGGCGAGCGAAATAACAAAACAGAAAAATGACGATGCAATAAAATTTCAAAATATATTATTATTTTTAACAATAATACATTTTTATTATTAAAATATATTATTTGATAAAGTAATAACTACATTCAGTAACGTAGTTTTTACTCAATTGTTGCATAGTTATTACAAAATGTAATATGTATAATTTCTTATATATTATTAATATAGTCTTTGATGGCTGAAATTATATATTAATGTGGCATAAGTTGAGTGCAGTGAAGGCAATGCTATCAGATTAAAGTAAAATCTGTTACTTTTTACAAGTATATCCTCAATATTAAATACAAATAACCATTAATAACTGAGTAATTGAACAATGGGAATTTTTTCACTAAGCAGCCATAATTACTACTAGTTTAGGGGCATTATGTGACGTCAAATTCATTTAAAATTATAATTAAATACTGTTTGTAAGAGCCCAAAATATCACACCGTCTATTCAAGGTTCTACAGACAATATTAATTCGAGTAGAAAATTCAGCTTTAGCAATTAACTGAAACGTTTCTCCCTAACATAAGAGAACAACCAGTGGGTGAATTGAATGAATTCGAAAACCTGAAAATCTCTCCTAAGTCTGCAAAAAATTGAGACTAAAAAGTTAATATTTAGGAGGAAATATAGCTCACTATTGTATTTCCAGTCTAAAATGGTATAAAATTCTCTTTATTCAATAAAAATTAAATAGTTTCTTCTGTCAACAATAGCGCTCAAACTTCTTTTTTTTTCACAAAATGCGAGTGAAATTTTGAATTCTCATGAGTAATAGGTATTTAAATATTACAGAAGCATAGGTTATTGATAAATATTTTTTAATAATATTAACTTTTTAGCTTTCTTTTGAGAAAGATGAACAATAAGAGTCTGAACAAGTAATGCATTCAAGGAAATGACGAATTGGATTTTAAAATTTAATTGAATCATAACCAAAGTTTTAGGATCTGACAGAAATTCCAAGTCTAGACTTATTAGTTAAACCATAACAGCGTCTCCATTCACTATTTTCATTTAAGATTGACATTAATATGTTGAATTGATTCAATTACCTTTAGGCTTTAAATGTTTAATATAACCGACAGTTGATATTCTCAATAAGTTTTAATAAACAGAAATCAACGCTGAGTGCAATAACTTTTTGTAGAAAACGGCACTATCACTCTCTTCCATAGAGTATTTTTTTAGTATAACGATTCTGTAACAATTTTAATGGTATATTAATGGCTACTATTCCCTTTAACTATTTTTGCAATAAAATCATATATTTATAAAAACAAAATATGATAAGATTATCAAATGAGACATTATTTCTCTATGGTATTCCAATGAACCCTCTAATTTCATGCTGTAATTGTAAAACTATGGATGAACAAAAGAATAATAAAACTATAAGGCTCTTGAAACGTAAAAAGTGGCCAAGAAAAGCCGCTATATGATGCCATTCCGGAGATACCCAGAGAATTAAGAGGTGGTGTAATTATCATTAGCCCCTTTTCGTTTGCGATTATTTCCAAATCTTCCGTATTGCTGATATTTTTTTACATTTACCTTCGTGGCCAGGTTACATTCTATCAGAGCTATACTCTATGTATTATGTAATAGATAAGAATTATTATAATGTCACGCATATTCGAGGTATTTTCCAATGCTAAAATTCAATTTATTACTGAATAATTCATACTGTCCGGTACTTGCAATTTATTTAATGGAAATCTGAGGAAATGGCTCGTCGTTAGTCTCAATTATGACAGAGCGAATCATTACCTACAATATACCGTTGAAAAAAGTTATAACATGCAATTAATTACAAATGTTATGGTTATATATTTTAGAATCATAATAAGGGAATTAGTAAAAAAGTCGAGTAAGGGACTTGGAAAAATATTTTTTTTATAAATTTCATATTTCATCGTGTAAGGAAATCGGTTAGAAATGTTTAGAATACCGTTACATATATAATTCTGTTCCTCATAAATCAAACAATATTTTAGTTTTTCTTAGTGCTGAAATATTTTAAATCCACTATTAAACACGATGTAGACAATACTAGAAGGGAGTATTCTCCTTATACTCGTAATTAAACATTCAGTTATGGCGTCATGATTGAAGACAAACTCATTCCTTTAAGCTATTTTTTCAATTCGGGCCTTTACTTTTAAAATTCAGCTTTGAAAATAATTATGTATTTTGTATTAACTATATTAAGTTAGGACAGGATAGGGATAGTTATTAAGTAAGAACAGGATAGGGATGTTGGACGGGATGAAGGGAGGAAAGAAGTACACCGAGATTAAGAGGGACCTGATATGGATTAGTTTGATAGGTGGGGAGTCACAAAATGTTTATTTGATAGTTGTGTCCATCCAAAAACCTACCTTAAACGGTAGATTACCACATAATAATATTAAGTTAGTCAAGTTAGGGTTTAATAAGTAAAACAAAATTTCTTGAAGAAAGTCATAAAATTATAAAATAAACCATGCAAACAAATGCAACATACGTGTACCATTTTTTCCTTACGTAATTAATATATAACGTACCTCTTCTTACCTAATTGATTAAGCCACACTGTTCAGCACCCATTCCAAACATACGCTGATTATATCAATTTATGCATTGGGTACCGACAAAACGTTTGAATCCTATTTCATGGCCTCGATTGAAACGTTCAGTATAGTCATGCCTCAATTGTTATATTTATTCGAAAATTGTTAAATTCTTGTCATTATGTGCGAACCACTCAAAGTGAATACCAGTTCACGGAGTGCAAGGTTTTTTCATCCGCGTTTTTCGCGAGTCTCCCGGCGGAAAAAAAATTCAATATGAAACAAATATTAGTTTTTGCATATTCTTTTTTATCTAAGTCCCTTCAATCATACAAAAGATTGTACAGTGACACATCATTCATTAATTTCCAAGGTAAAATTCATTGCACGTGCAGTTCAAATATCTCTCACCATAAATTGTTTTTATTGCCGATTAATTAAATTTCACTCATTCAATTGGCAAATACGCAAACCTTGAGGCTGGTTTAACATTTGAGAATAGAGATCACGTATCGTACAGTTCCACGGTAAGTGGAAGTAAAACATTATGGAAGATCGGTTAATTTCCTTATGCCACCTAAAATAGGCATCCATACCCTTAGAAGTGAGGAGAAAACTAAATTAAGTAAACAATACAAGTACATATTTTATGGACGATTTTTAAAAACTGTTTAGGGTAATACAAGGTAGTTACTCATATTTTGGATTCCCATTTACGACTCTTCTCAATTTTCCTGGCAAGCACGCCGTAACACAACCTAATTTCTTCTGTACTGCGAAATAATCCAGTGTTTTTTATTTGTGGAGCATCCTTCATTTCTGGCGTGTCAATGGCAGCACGTTAAGGACTAGGTAAAAAATAAACCGAATTTACCAAAAAAGAAACAACGCTCCCATCAGTGATTCCCGATCCCCGTATACCTTGGCCCAATCATCAAATTCCCATTTTTTTTAAAGTTGTCATTTTTTCTCATTCTTCCATGGTACAACCCTAGCGTACTATATTCTGCGTCAGATTGGTACCTGCTAATTGAAATGCATCACAAAATAAATGAATGGCAAAATCAAAGCTGAATTTTTTCAATACTTATGATTATTTCTACTGTTGAAAACCCCGAATGTAGTTTTAAGGAAAAGGAGGTGATACTTAAACTCATATATATGAATGTTTTAAATATAAAAACCCTCAAATGTTGTTTATCTTCCTGAAAACTAGCTTTCTCTTGCTCTGAATATTTATTTAATCCAGAAACAGTCGCGAATGATTCACGCGTGGCCAATATTTTAATTTTATCTTTGCTGAAAAAATTCGATTTTCTAATATTCTGCCTTCCTAAACTTGTTCAATTTCCTAACCAAACAGTTCTTTTTTGCCAGATTTGATAACAACATAAAATTGTCCATGAAATGGATATTTAAAATAATTTTTATTTGCAGAAATAGCATTTGGGTTAAAATAAATGAGGCTTGGATAAAATTCAAAAATAAGTTTTATGGATACATTAACGCATGCATAAAAGGAAGCTGGAGGAGTAAATTATAAGCCAATGAAGAGATGATGAAAAACAAACTATAATATACTGATATGAAAGAATGTATAGCCTCGTGTGTGTACAGGAGCGAAATGAAGATATATACTATTTATATAGTTTGGAGGACATAAACTTCTGTAGATGTGCCTGAAATTGAAAAATCAGCAATAAGAAATATGTATGCATTTGGCGTGTTTCAGTAGTATTCTTACTCGAGTGCAATGCATCCCTGTATTTTCATAAACGCCAATGCCTAGCATTAACGGGAAGACCATAAAAAAACAAATCAATACTCATACGATTATTATGAATAAATAAACAGACATACTCTTTAAAAACCTGAACCTAATAGATTGACAGTGGGTCTCAAAATAGTTTCAAGAGTGATGGTTAACTATTATCACACATGACGAAGATCAATGGATACCATGGAAAATAATTACGGTCCTTTATAGTTTAAGTAAGATATATAAATGGTAAGCTTATCTAGCATTATGTAGCTGTTAGAATAAAATTTGTCAAATACAACAATAATGGTTGACCCATATTCTCTAGAAGAACTAATCTTTCCAAAATGTTGTTCAGTTTCATTTCCTCATAAATCATAATCAAATAATATGCGATCGCTCTAAGCCACGTGATCAATCATGACCGACGGAGACCATTTGCTACAGTAACTAATATCATTCTCAACCAGGAAGGGAAAAATGAAATTTATACTAATAACTTACTCCCATAGATAACATTTAGCACCAGCTACAATAAAAAATATGTATTTCACCGGAAAAGTATTGATTGAATGTGTTTCTGTAGATGATGATTTTTTCAGAAAAGAGGATTAAGAAAAAAAATAGTATTCAACCCTTAAAATTTGGTTTATACAGCAATAAATGAGCACAATTCCACTCTTTTGCCATATATCTTGCTTATTTTCCTTTCCAAAAATTTTAAACACGCTCATTTCACGTTATTTCACCCCATGCGTTTGGGTCTAAACGCAGGAGTGGACAGGATAGTCTCATTTTCACCCTTGCACAAAAACGTTCGTTCGTCCGTCTCGTCCCTACATCCACCACCCTCATCTCCTTTCGCTCTTACTACGCGAAAACCCCATCTCGTCCGTCTGGAAAAGATCCCCCCCGACATGCAACGCCGCGCCACGCGGATGGGGTCGGAACTTCCACCGGAAAGGGAGAGAAGGGCGAGTTGAGAGAGGGAGAAAAAATAAATGACTATCCAGATTGCGAGAAATAGCCCCTCCGCCACCTTTCTCTCTCTCTCTCCCTCTTCTGGCATAGCATAAAAAAAGAAAAGGTGTACACGATGGAGAGGGAGGGAGGATGAGAGGGTGAATCATGAGGGGAAGGCGTCGCGTGCTGCTGGGCTGCTAGTTGAGCCGCATTAACACCAGAGGGAATCCCCCTTCCCTTTCTCCAACTCTTTCTCTCCTTTCCCTCCGTCCCAAATGCACGGATATAAATCTACCAGTTCTTCGCCCACTCCCTCAACGCACACACACTCCTCTCCCCTATCTCTTCCTCTCTTTCAGCCCCCCCCCCCAAGCCATACCACACCCTTTTCTCGGTTCCCACTCCCTCATCGAGCGGAGGGAGAGTGGAGGAGGCCACATGAATTTGGTCAATAGATAAATGGAAATGTTCAATTGTTCTAGAAACACGTTCTCTGAAAAATTAGGCAAGTATCTATAAATTAATACGGGGCTTGTAAGGGGGTATAAAACTATAAAAAATGTAGACGAGTAGATTACGGTTCTCATCAGCTTTCCAGCTATGCAAAAAGACCTTGTTTATGTAACTGGTACTCTAGGCGATTATCCAGGAGAAACATAGATTAAAACTGACGATTTGAAACGTAGGGTTTCGTAGTGTGTTAGTTGGATTTTCAATAATCATGCATCTAAATTATTTAGGGGCGTAAATTAAAATATTAGATTGTTGAAAAAATAATAAAAGAGTTGAGAACTGTGATAATGAGGTGAATTTTAGGCAGGCAAAGTAGGGGCGGTAAAAGAATATACATGTTGGACAGAATGAATAGATTCAGTAAGCATGCAATATTTGCTAAAGTTGTATTGTAGAATTGGGAGTGACCTTGTGTCATGTTACATGAGATTTAGGAATGTTGCTTTGTCTGCGTATCCATCCAAAATCTAGTCACGCATTGACTACTACTAAATATTTTTCAATGCAGCAAAAATTTTCAATATATCCAAAAAATATTTGAAAGGGCACGCAATAATTAACAAGACATGAAACACTGTTATGGCATAATATTCGACACGAGAGTATATAAAAGAGTAAAGACGATTTTAGACATCTTGGTAAAATGCGTACACCTTCTTAGAAAACTTCCACTGTAACAATTATAAAATAGTGAAAAAAACGTTGCCATTTATGCCAGAATTGAGGTAGGCAAAATATGAATTTACGACAAGTTGGATTACATGGTAGGAAGGAGTGAGGTCCGTAGAAATTCGAAGGCGCGAAGAAGACGGAGAGTGGGACGGATGAATTACGCCTTTGGGAGTCAGAGAGGAATATTTGCACTCATTCCTTTGTGTCTCGTCCTCACTCTTTCGCCGGCCACGCCCCTCGACGAAATGGGGAGGGGAAGACTTTGTGCCGCGGGTGGAGGTGCATTAGATGACGGGGGATGGGGGGGGCAAGGGAAAAAGTCGCTTTTGGAGGAGGGATCGAATAAAGGGCACGGTGAATCGGAGGTGAAAGAAAAAAAAATAGCAAACGCGTTATGGCACAACAACCTTGCTCGAAATAATAGAAGTGAAAAGAATCTTAAGATGTGCGTTGGTAGCTAAATCGGGTTCAAAAGAAGAAGGCGATTGATCAATTTTTTTTCACTGTAAACGACTACGTTGTTCCCATTATTGTAAATAAAAAAGGGGATGTACCCTGAAAAAATCCTGTTCATTGACACACTAGGTATAATTATATCTTCATGTATGTACACCTCAATTCGCCACGGAGGGAGATTAAGGTTAATGATTGAGATCACTTATCGACAAAACATCATCAAATAGTCATTAGTGCCACACATGACTATATTTTTAAAATATTTATTGTTAAGTTAACATATTTCTGTTCTCGTGGAGGAATAGGCAGTAGAGTGGGTCGTTAGATTTTTCGCTATCGGAGAGTAAATATAGTTAGTTAGAAGCTAAGCACAATTTAAAACATAAAAGGTTTTATAAAATAACTGTGATGAAGAGAACAATCAATACAAATCATTAATATTGGTTTTTCCAGTGCCTTTTCCTCTTCTTAAGGTCGTGAATGGCGCATTTCATGTCACTCTAGCATATTACCTTAGGAGTATTTATGGTGAAAATAAAATAGAAGGAATAAATAGTATTATTTGATCCTTTGAAGGGTAATGCACTTTTGATTATTACATCGTTATATTTTGAATTATATCAGCTCACATTAATAGCAATCATCTATCTACAAATGAGAGTTAAGTTTCCCTTCGGGTGATTCTAAGGGCAGATGTCAGAGGTTGATATCGTTGTCAGGTAATATATCCCGAGTTTGTATTTCGTTATTGATTAAAGAACGATAAAAACAAAAAAAACATTTTCGAGATTAATACTCATCATGCTTATCATCAATCTCGGTTAAAGTAAAATAATATTAAAAATGTTTAGGAGAAACTGTAAACAAAGCATACGCTTCATTTCCAATATTATCGAAAGAATTTGGTATCCAGTATATGGGGATGATGCTTAAGAAAATGAAAAATTCCCACAAATTAAATGAAATAGTTATGGAAACTTTACGCAGGAAACCCCTAATAATATTCACCTGGAAATTATTTGGCACTCATTTAGTATTAATTAAGAATGTAAAAGTCGCAAGGAATTTTTGAAAAGACAGCAAGGCTTTGACATACTATTTAGATTTACTATCTAGTGCGATAGGTAATCGTGCAAAACATTTTCATATGGTAGTTTTTGTTGTTAGAAAAAGCAAGGAAAGTGTCTGTAAGCTGCAATTCGGGCCTCACTTCCTACCATACTCCACCACTAACGCACTTCATCAGAAATGGAATAGTGTGATTAATGCTCCCTCCCTTATCTCACAGCATCATGACAGCGTAAAGGAACGGAGAGCAGTCCCTCTCTCTCTCTCTGCAGAGAGTGAATCTACGGATATTATGGCGTCATGCTAATGATGGGTGAGGAATTAGGTAGGAAGATAGCAACGTAAACTGGACACAATTTATAGGCGCTGATGAAATGAGTCGTAAATCTGGATCGTGATCAAGTTGGATCCGAGATTTTCAAAGGAGACGTTTTGTGTATTGATTCCATGCCAGGTGCATGTTCAACGGATGGTTTCAGTTAGCAAACAACAGAGTAGATACCAGGAGTGGATCCAAGAAGATGGGGCATTCACATTCCCCCTTGGATGCCTTCCGGATCATGGAAATTGAGTAAGTGCGCAGGACATCAGGCCGCCAGTAATCATCTTGTAACAGCGGATACCAAGCTGAGAGTCGCCGCAATTCTCAGTCAGGTGTTTGAGATCGAGGCAACAGGATTAGAAGAGGAAACTGAAGGATCCTAAATCTAAACAGGTAGCTGTCAAATTTCAATGTATACGATCCTTTGCAGGAAATATATCATGACTGATGGGAGCACCTTAAGTCACTCTTAAATTAAGAGAGTAAGAGCCAGCTACGACTTGTAGAGAGGTACAGAGCGCCTAAGTTTACTAGGTACTATTAGGACACTTAAGGAATTATAATGCCCCACATTATACTGTAAGATTGGGTCACCATAATAAAATAAGAGAGATAGATACCAGCAGTGGCAGATTTATGCATATATACTTTTCATAACTATTACATATCGGACGTTACCACTCTTACTTTCTACATCCAAAAAGCGAAATTTAAAACTTTACTCGAGCATAATCTTTATTGAATGATGCAAATTAGTATGCATGTGTTTAAGTGTACGCTACGTTTATTTATGCGCCAAAATAATTAATTTTAATGTATTATTGGATACTCATTATTATGAAGTTGGCGGCCTAACATCCCCGGCATTCACCTAATGGCGATTCGCAGTGTAGATGCTGATGGAAATGAAATATTGTAATTATTTAAACCAGTGCTTCCGTTCCAAATATTCATCACCTCAAAATTTTTTATTAAAATGTCTCAAAGAAGAAATAAGTTCAAAAAAATAGTGTGTTAAAGGCAGGAGATAAACTCTAAATTATATTATGAGGCATGATAGCTGACTGAAGGCAATTGTGAAAGACAAAGTATTCGGGAAGAATACAGAGAAAGAGACCTATTATAGTAATTCAGTGAAAACTGCATAAGTAGTTGTCTATTTTTTATGCGTGAATACTGAGGTGAGGCGTATGTTAATTTTACGTGCTAAGACTGAAACAACTTTTGAGGATTTTAGGAACAGCTACACAAACCCATCGTAAACTAGTGGTAACTTGGTAGAATGGGTGTTTGGCCGTATGGCCGGAATGAAAGTACTGACCAGAGGGTTAAGGTTCAAAACTCGGGTATTTCCTTTGGAGAATAGTTTCAAACCTTCTCGATTTTCTCGTACCGGGTACTTTGTGCCAAACCGCAGTTGGCACATGGAATGAACTGATGGTCTCTTCCAACCTGCTATTAGGTGGATTTGACATGTTTTAGAGCTTAGTTTACGGTACGCATAATCGTCATCTTTCAAAATAAGGGGGGGGAGATTATTGAACTTTTAAATAGTATGAAACATAATTCCAAAAGATTCTCCAGTTACAATTCCGATGGTTAAAAATTTCAAATGGGAAAAGTATCAATAATTATTAATTGTTTTGGTTGAAAAATTTTAGCGCCATCATTAAGATATCTCGCACTTCCATTACTTGAATAGAAAAAATAAATAAAATTTTTAGTTAAGAACCGCATTGATAATCATCATTAAGTTTGGAGAAGCTGTTGTGAAACGAACGCCGAATCGAGATGGAGGAGAGAATTTATGATGGTGAAAGAGAATGAGAAAGTTAAGACCAACAAAAGAAAGGCTCTCTAAACCGTTCGTGCGGTAAACCCACGGGACGAGAGGGGAAATTTTATTGGAAAGAAGCGGTATTACGTGCGCCCCGGTAGACAGAAATGAAATAAGGTTCTCGAGTTGAAAAGATATATAGTGGAGAAGAAATACAGATTTACGTGTGAAGAATATGACGGCGGTATTCTGCGAGAACGAATGGAGTCAGGTCTTGAGGGGGGAAACTTCCAATACTACTGCAACCCATAAAACTTCTCCCACGCACTTTGGGTAACGCTTTGGTTTACTTTACAAAATTGACAAACTCGAGCGAAGGAATAACACCAGCGCGCAATTAAAGTAGTCGAAGAAATGGTTTCAGGATCTTAAATTTCATTCTCCTTAATTAATAACAAACAATTCAATGTAAAATACTTAATTATGAAGGAATTTTTCCAAATAGTGATTTTTTACACCAACATTTTTAAATAACTCAAGTAATACACTATAGAAAAAATATAACTTAATTAATTCTCAAATATGTATGCCATTATTGCATTAACTTTTTCCCTTTAATTTTGAAGATTAAGTTACCAAAATAGATTACTACTTAAAATTTTCACGTTTCCAAGAATAGCGAGTAATATCTTGAGATTGAAGAAATAAATGGACGAAGATACATTTTAATTACATGAAACATTAAATTTGATGAAATAAATACATTAAAATTACATGAAACGATGTTGGTAATTGTAGGAACTAAGATACTTGAGCAAATTATGATAATCAATTGACAAATATCAAATTAAAAACCTCGGTTATCAAAAACTGAAATCGGTTATCTAAAAAAATAAAATTAAAGTCATGAAATTAATGAATAGCGTTTAAGGTGAGCATTATAGAGTCCCTAATCCCATATGGAGACAAAATTATTCAACCTTTATCAGTAGCTCTACACTCAATGCAGAAACTAAAAGGAATGGAAATGCATGAAAAAATTATCCATTAATAGGTTCATTTAAGATAGAGAAAATGCGACTGATTATTATCGATATTGCATGCATTTTTAAATAACATGCAAAGAGGAAGTATTTCCTTAATCGAGGAGGAAAAACATGAAAACAGATGCATAACTCCCAACAAAGCTTATTTTTATGGAATAAATTATTTTCATTTCCAAAGGCGAAGTTTACAGATCAAATTTAAATACAAAATTGCTCATTCTTTACGCAATTCTGACATTGTAAAAAGAAATTTTGGGAACCGATTAGCTTTCAAGAAATGAGAAATGTCTCTGGAAATCATTGCTTCCCTACAAGGATCTCCAGAATAATACATGAGAAGGCAAAATAATATATTTGCGTGTTATCACTCAGGGAGGTAGTCATGTTTCATCACCTGAACTTTCATCTGCGCCCCTATCCTGCTTTCTCCGGCAAACTTCGTATCTTACCAAAACCTATAACCAAATGAAACAATTTATGATAACTGAAACTAGATATCTAAATCCATGTAATTAGAATGAAAAATCACGAGAGTTGCGCTACGAAAAATGCATAAGCAGGAATTAAGCGTAGTTCACATAAAAATAACTTTGACGAAATCAGGTCATAAGAAAACCATCAATTATACTAGCAATAAAATTACGTTACGTAAATTCTAAGACCGAATAAAATCCTGGTGCTAACATACACGATGAGTTGTTTGAAAAAAAAATCATAAATATTTTAACTAAATTTCAAAAAAACTTCGGGAGATGCCGCAACAGTAACTTTTAACGGAGTCATCCCCTATCGAGGGATCCGGGTTCGAACCCAGGTCAAGGCGAATGATCTTTACACTCTGATATTATTGCATTGAAATATTTTAACTATAATTACTGATGGAAACGAATTACTACATATTTGTATAAGATCAGACAGTAACAAGGTAATGAGGTCGTCAAGATCTTGGATAATATTTTCACCATTAATTGCTTGAAAGAAGAAATTAGTAATGTATCTCATTTTGGGACGTAAATATTTTTAAAAATCGTGCAAAAAAAGAACAACATTTCGAAAAATTCTCGTAATATCGTTGATGAGAAAGATGTATGACGATAACAATTTTATTAGTTGTGCCCATTAAATCATTAAGGACATTACTGATCTCGCGCCGTAAAAATGGTTTCGAGGTTTTAATGAGACAATCGATTAATACAAGCACCTATTTAATTTCAACCGTCGGTCACCAAAATGAAACAAAAGGGGCGTAATCGCCTAGGAAACAGATGCGTAGCCTCCACCATTCAAAACAAGGACTTGACAGAAGAAAAAATTACTGGAAGGGTTAATTTACAGCATATTTTCTCGAAGTCAGGTTATTACCCTACGCGCGGTATAGGAAATTCAGTTAGGGACTAAGTAAAGAACTCTTTCGGTACGGTCATTATTTCCACTTTTATCCACCCTTCAATTAATTCCATTTACTTAATTTCATGGCAATAGTCGGTCTCTCCGGGAGACCCACCGAGTTGTAACGCATGAATGTACGAGTACTTCATTTGCGGCACATCGCAGGGAATAGGCAAGATAAAAGTTGCCGTTCGCGGATGAGAGAGGCATTTTCGCGGCCGCAGGTGGAAGGATGCGTGGGAGAATGGAGAAAGGAGGGACGGGTGGATGAGTTGAGAGGGGATTTGTAATGTGGATTAAGTGTCGGGGCGGAAGGAAGGGGTGACCGAGGGGGAGGGAGGCCGTGGGGCGGGACAGGGAGTGGGCGGATGAATCCGTGCGGGGCCCACACCCTGAAGAAGCAAACTAGGGCCACTAGGGCGGTGGAAAGAGTGAGAGCGGAGAGAGGGGATGGATTTAATGCCTGAATAGGAATGGAGAGTAGAAGGAAGGACAGGATAGAGTATTAAGAGGCAGAGAAGCCGGAGAAAAGGAAAAAGGAACGCTCGCGGACTCCGTTAAGGAAATTGGACTCGTTAATTACAAAAAGAATTAAGACGAAAGAGAATCAAGGATTGAAAAGGACACGGCTTCAAAGCTTTACCAGATCACACAGATAACCTCTGTTAACAGAGCGATTGCGCGATCAGTCAGTCTTGAAAAATCCGGGAGAAACCTAAAGAGCACTGCTGACAACACGATTTACGCGCGACCATTATGAAACAAGAACTTTAGTTGCCAATAAGATGGAAGAGAAACTTGATGAAAAAATATGAAAATTGATGTGAAAATATATATATATATATATATATATATATGAGTTCTGTTCCTAATTCCTCTTGAGAAAGGTGGTTGGACCACCGAAAATTCGAGAACCAGTGAGTTTTTCCTCTTTTGTGTTTTGGTTTCTGTGTTTGTTATGACTATCAGTGAATTTACATTACACGTTTGTGGGTTTTCCAAAAAAGTGTAATATATATATATATATATATATATATATATATATATATATATATATATATATATATATATTTTAAGATAATCTACCGGGTAAGGTAGGTTTTTGGATGGAAACAACTATCAAATAAATATTATGTTCCTCGAAATAAAACCCAATCCAGCAAACTACTCTACATCAAGTCCCTCTTCATCTCTGTGTACTTCTTTCCTCCCTTCATCCCGTCCAACATTCCTACCCTGTTCCTGCCCTTTCCTCAATTGCCTAACATGCTCCCCTCTATTACCTTCTTCAACATCCCACTGCCGCTCAAAACGCCTTTCATCCATGTAAAAATATATATATACCCATATTTCATTGAAATAGTTTGGAGAAGAGTATGTACCTAATATTGCATAAATCTTTAGGTCACTGTAGCCCATATTTCCATATTAGTACATGTCCAATATCTGAGATTCATAAATCATTTTATATAGTATTTTTACGATTTAAAAACAAGCCTCAATCAATTAACAAAATTTATGACATTTTCAAGAAATAATTTTGAAATTTTTGTGAAAAGTGAGGGAGAAAATCACAGCGACGTCCAATATTGAGGGCATGTTCCCCAGGATTCTACGCACGGTTAAAATTACCAGCTTTAAAGATCAACTTTCGCTAGCATTTCGAAAACAAATTAAACGCTTGTATGGACAAAAAATGAATTGACTTTTTCAAACAATGTTTGAAAAAATAAATCAAAATTCAAATGTCAAAATGCTCATTGCAGATATTATACTTAGCGGTAGTGCTGTTTTCAGTATAATTGGATCAAATCAAATGACGAAGGAAAAATATTCCAAATATAACTTATCATGATTTATTTTGTAATTAATTACTCTTAAAAAAGGATTGGGTACCGAAACATGAGAAATAATGAGCAAACGGACTAATATTTCCGGTACTAGACGATTATTAAATATGTTTTCCCCTATCATACAAAAATTAGATTAGTATTACCTAAGATGCTATTGCTAATAATTCGCACAATAAGTCTGTAATAAAGATTAAAGTAAGGACGAAATGGAGAGGTTTGGAGAAAGGAATGAAATAAAGTACGTATGTCATCAAGACGCGTAAATTTGCGAATTATCAAGCTTTTACTTTATATTTGCCCGAGGGATTATAATGAATGATCAGCACCTCATAGTTATGATCACTGAGATAATTATGATTTGAGATTCAATGAAGAGAAAAGTAAGATGCTGATGCTAAACAGAAATATAAAGGGTAAGATAAACGTTAATGTCATAAGGCATAAAAAAGAGCAGGTGGAACAATTCAAGAAACAACTTCTTCCCTTGTCACAAAGAGGAGGGAAAAGATGGATGAAACCATAATTGAAAATGCAAACATAAGACGCGATAACTTTCGCGTGAATCAGACGTGTATTTAATGGCTCGGAAATTTGACCATTGTGACAAAAGGATAAGTGTAGATTTTTAATTTTTATGAGACTACGAGGGAGAGTGGTAAATGTGGAATGGACTGAAAGAAGAATAAAGGAAGGAATTAGTTGTGACAGATAATGGGGCGCCGGGAAGGCCGTGGTTAAGAGAATTTTGACTGTCTATGGAATGAGGACTGTGGTAGAGAGGAAATATTGGGTAAACGATGCAGGCAAAGATCATAAATTTTGGATGGAATGAAGGGAGACAAGAAGCATGAGGAGCAGCAAGCCTGGTGATCTAGTGAGGATTAAGGTTTTGGAATATTTATTTAGCGTCATGTTAGGTGGAACGTAAAAAGCAATACTTAATTCATCATAAACCTACAATGATAAGTAGACTAATTTTAATTAAAAGTAACCATTATTACGTTTAAAAAGGTGTTTAGACACGGTTCGTTATTAAATGGTGAAATTGCTCGAGCACTCCACTGAAAATGGTGTTCGTAGTTGCGATGGAAAGACGTGATGATTATTATTCTCATTGTTTCGTTTTTTGAGGATGAGAAGAGTGCTAAATAGTTTAAGTTTTCCTTTTAATGAAACGGTACTCGTCGTCTAAACCGAATCATATAGTGTGACAGAGATTACATTTTCTATAATTGTAGACTTTGCTCAGCATTTTGGATAAATATAAGTTCCCTTTTGCCTCTAAAGGGTCTTTACTCCTAGAGTCCTTCATTTAGTTCTCTTAGTGCCAAAAATGTAATTTTTTTTGTTTTCTATTCCAAAATTGCAGCTAATAGTCCCCCATCCATTTTCCAATTAAACTGCCCACATTTTGACATTGACCCATCAGCTTACTCTTTTCTAACTCTTTTTTGGAACACTTCGTCGTGAATGCTAGTGAAAATGCGAAGATAGAATATGAATTGGATGAGGAGTTGGTGTGTTAGAGAGAGGGTGGATATGTTTTAAGGGTTGCGGTATAAGAGAGAATGTTAGGTAAGCGAAGAAGAGAGAGGAAATGAATTTTGAACATAAACAAGGGAATTGGAAATTGTAATGTGATCCGGGTAAATTTTACAGAGGAAAGAGTAGTAATTAAAATATTATTTTTCCATATAGCTTACACCAGTTTCTCGAAGAGATAACAACTCAAATATCTGTGTTTTCAACTCTCATACAGAAAGCAGTTTTCAAAAATTTCAACTACCAAAATTTCAAGAATCAAGAGCCGGCTAGTCATATTGGCTCGAGAAAATAAAAATACAAAATTAATCTTTGTTTACGGGAGGATAAATTTGAGCCGGAAGAATTCTTTTCAGATGCAAAGTAACCTTGTAAAAGTTAAAGCAACTCCATGAATACTCGACTGCGGGAAGCTATGACGAACATTGACGACTGCCGGTATATGTAGAAAGAAAAAAAACACACCGTTAGCAAATCACCCTCGGTGCATCAAAATAATTGAAATTGAAAATGAATGAACCCTCGATGCATGAACGAATAGGTACCTAGAGGAATAATAATATCAAATTGGAATCAATAAAATGTGAAAATCCCTCAATTCCTGAAATAACGATAACTGCTAAGAGTCGAGCACGGAAGAACCGTGAAGCATCGAATGAATTTCACGGCGCAGCGAGAAAGCAACGGTTGCGTAGTGAACGAAAACGCTCGTAATATATTCCCTAGGCCATAAATTATAAAGACTAAAGGGAAACGTGACTGATTGCTGAGGGGAGACTCCAGAGTTCACGGGACTTCCATGCGTTTACGATAATTTGGAACCGCTGCCACCGACGGAAGCCCCGAAGGACGCGATGGATTAATGGAAAAAGGTTTCTCGGGAGAAAGAGGAAGAAAGGGCGTGGGCGAAGTGGGGTGGACGAAATTAGGAAAGGAATATTGGAGGGAAGCGGGGAGTAAACAGTGTTAGCGGACAAATTGGTCCGTTGCTACGCTGAACTGAGATAAACTGTAGCAAAAGAAAGAGAGTGGCGGGAGACAGTGGCGGTAAGGCACTGGCGAGCATTAAAAGAAGGTGGAAAAAATCTGGTCAAGGGCTTCCACGGGGAAATGTGCTAAAAGATAAAGTGTACTCCATCTCTCGAGGGAGATATTAAGCGAGACGTAAAGGGACGGAGGAATTAAATATGGATGCAAGTATATTTGTAGGAAGGAAAGTCGGGAGCCAAAAAATCCCGCGACGTTTTTCCAAGAAGGCGTCTTGTGCAGATGGCAAGGATTCTGCGAAGGGTAGTGAAATGTGCGAGAGGAAGGGACTGGGGCGGAGGAGTGGGAAATAAAGAAGGAGCTGGGGAAAGCGAGGGATTGAAAAGGCAGGAACGTGGAGAGCTGAGTTAATTATCGGGATTTTCGACGGTTTGATTAAAACGGCTCCCTCGGACTTCCACTTATTGTTGAGAGGACTGAAAACTTTCCATAAATGGAAAGGTTAATTACATGTATCGAACAAAGAGGTAGATATTAAAGAGATGTGGCAGTAAATCCACAAGCCAAAGAACATAAATTAAGAAGGGTATGGAAAGAGGATTAGTGCAAAGGTTTAACATCAGAAATGGAAATTACGTCGTTTATGAATGCCCAACATCCGGGCACAGTTTTCCAGGAAGTTCAAAATATTCTGAACGCTTGAAAAAATCGAAAAATAAGTACAGGTCAGTAAATCATCATCAGGACACGAAAATTTTCTAAATTATTTTTATAACACTAGCACTTCGTCAAAAAGAAATTTCCGCTTCAGTACTGCAGTAGGAAACACCAGTCAAGGAAAATGGTTAAATCATAATGACTTTTTCGAGAGAAAAGGAGATAATATTACACAAGGAATAAATTTCACGCAAAAGAGTATGAGTAATATTTAAATAGAATAATTTTGGGAAGTGAGCAGAAATCTAAGAGATAAATCAGTGCCGAGCTACAAATGTTTACGCGTCGTGATTGGCTAAAAAGAGTTTTTCAATGGACTCAAAAATCCCATTTAAACAGTCACGGGCCTAATAAATAGGACAAAAGACCTTATTGCAAGAAGTAGCAAGTATTTATACATTAAAATTACCATCAAAATGTCAACATTAATATTTAAAATATAAAATCCAGATAAATTGCAGTATTTGTTCAGAGAAATAATTTTCGTAAATCAAAAAGCGAAAATCGTCACAGAAAGAATTCAAACCAATCGGATAAAAAGTAATGAAAGCAAAATAAATATTAATAAATAAGAAAAAAGGGAATAAAACCTCTTACGAACTGTATTATACTATAACTCTTTTTATCATTGCAAGCACTATCACGCTACAAAAGGTAAAGTGCACGTTTTTCAACAACAAAAGACCCAAACCTCCGAGAGAAAAGCCAATTTTCGCAGTTTGTAGCCCTAAAAACAGAAATATTGGATTTTGCCAAAGCGTGAACCAATTAAGTCATAAAAACGTATAAAATCAACACTTATAAGCGTATAAGATACATGTCTCCAGCAACTGTAAAACTTGTTTTATTCAATTCAGAATTATTTTTCTCAAAGGTTGACAGAATATAGATTTGCACGTAATATTTTCTTCTCCAACCAACGTTCATCGCAACTTTTGTTCGCGTAAGCAAGCATTAGGCGTTACTTGTTTCTTCACTCAACCATTGAAACAACTCTTCGTTCAAACAACTAATGGGAGTCTAACAAGTGAAGTAAGTAAGTATTTTATTAGCCTCGGTACAATACCCTAGTGTACACCTTAGGTATAACTAACATGATTCAAAATATCTTTAGATCATATACTATATATGAAATTAAATATTTCTTTAGGTCTATGTTCTTCCATCTACCCTTAATTCCACCCAAAATACACATTCTACCTCGTCTACATATGTGTATATATATATATATATATATATATATATATATATATATATATATATATATATATATATATCCCTCCCATGGACTACAACCTTGTCGTGGTGGAAGGGCTTGTGTGTTCCGATGACCCCTAGAGCTGTGCTGGCGGGAGTAATAATAATTACTCCTGGAAGGGTCACCCATGCCAGATAGGTCGAAGGTTAGGAGCCAGACGAAAGGTAGTCCACGCAGCGTCTGTTCCTCAGTGAGGCGGCTGCAATGGCGTCTGACCCCAGTGGGGCGGCCATTAAGTGATGGTGTCACGTTAAAAACACTATTGAGGAAGGCAACGGGAAACCACCTCAATTATCATTCCCAAGAAAATATGATGGATGCAAAACAGAAATTGAGTCCTGGCAACTGCGGGACTCGGCCCAAGGGGCCTTGTGTCGTGCCCGGCAGCGGGGGAGGCAAGGCTTCCGCGGTCGTCATCCCACGAAATCCTTGCGGGGGAGAAATAACAGCAGCAGGACAGAAGTTGCAGAAGAAGACGAAAGTAGTTAGAATAGGAACCTGGAACGTCAGGACAATGTTGAGAACAGGCAAATTAGAAAATATTAAGCGAGAGATGGAAAGAGGTAACATAGATGTTTTAGGCCTCTGCGAGGTGAGATGGAAGGATAGCGGGGATTACTGGAGTGACAATTATAGAGTAATATACAGCGGCGGGGACGAGAGCCAACGAGGGGTTGCCGTAATTTTAAATAAAGGGGTAGGAAGAAGCGTAGTCAACATAGAGCAAGCGACAGTTAGAATTTTACTCGTAGAGATTAAAGGAGAGCCGACGAACTTGGTCATTATTCAGGTATACATGCCACCGAGCAACCACAAGGAGGAAGAAGTCGATAGGATGTATGATGAGTTAGAGGATATCATCGCGAGTGTTCCTGCAGGGAAACATTTGATAGTGATGGGGGATTGGAATGCGACGGTAGGCGAAGGAAGAGATGGTGGTGAGGTGGGGGACTATGGGTTAGCCACGAGGAATGAACGCGGGGAGAAAGCAATTGAATTCTGTAGGAGACAGGGGTTAGTCATCACTAACACATGGTTTAGACACCACAAAAGGCGTAGGTATACATGGAAAATTCTAGATGACTCAGAAAGGTATCAGTTAGATTATATTATGGTTAGGCGCAGGTTTAGGAACAGTGTCATAAATTCGCACAGTTTCCCAGGAGCGGATGCGGACTTTGACCACAATTTAGTTGTTATGAAATGTAACGTCCGTTTCAAGAAGATAAGGCAAGGGCGGCGGGTTAGGAAAAGGAATTTAGAAGCATCAGCAGGCTGTAAAGAAAATGATGGATGACGGTAAAGAACTATCTATCCAAGAAAAATGGGAATGTATCAAGCAAGGGATATTGGAAGCCGCTAAAGACACTATAGGAACCGGTAACGGGAAAAGGATAAGGAAACCATGGGTAACGGATGAGATGATTGCAAAGATGGATGCGAGAAGAAGATGGAAAAATGTAAACACAGAGTTAGGCAAAATGAAGTACAAAGAGTTAAACAATAAATTGAGAAGGGCTACAAATAAAGCAAAAGAAGAATGGTGGAAAACGCAATGCGAGGATATGGAAAGTTTACAGAAGAAGGGTGAAATTGGTGCTCTATACAGCAAGGTTAAGTTATTATCGGGAAGTAAGAAGGCAAGATGTGTGCTAACAGTTAAAAATAAATGGGGTAAGGTAATAGTTGAACCAGGAAAAATCGAAGAGAGATGGAAGGAATATATAGAAATACTGTATGGTAAAGAACGTAGGCCGACAAGGTTAGACATAGAAAAGGAACATGACGTAGAAGAAGATAGCTTAGGTCCAGGCATACTCGACGATGAAATAGAAAGGGCATTAAAGGAGATGAAAGCAAATAAGGCTGTGGGGGTGGACAATATTCCTGTAGAAATGTTGAAATGGTTAGGGAAAGGTGGGAAGAAGGCCATATGTGGACTGATTCGTAGTATCTATGAGGAAGGAATCTGGCCGGAAGATTTTGTGAGATCGGTGTTAGTTCCTATTCCAAAAAAGGCAAAGGCTTCGTCATGTGAGGATTACAGAACAATAAGTTTGATATCCCACGCAGCTAAAGTTATTCTCAGGATCATCAACAAAAGGATAGAGAGTAAGGCAAATGATTACTTAGGGGATGATCAGTTTGGGTTCAGGAAAGGAAGAGGTACGCGTGATGCCATTGCAGTAATGAGATCACTAGTCGAGAGGAATATAGAATACAATCAGGACGTTTTTGCCTGTTTTGTAGATTTCGAAAAAGCGTTTGATAGAGTGAATTGGGAAAAATTAATGCGTGTAATGCAGAAAATAGGAATGGATTGGAGGGACAGGAGACTGATCCGCAACCTGTACATGTCTCAGACAGCTCAGGTGCGAGTGGGGAACGGAGAGTCCGGATGGGCAGTGTTAGGAAGAGGTGTAAGGCAGGGTTGCCCATTGTCACCGGTACTGTTCAACGTATATGTAGAGGAAATGATTAAAAAGGCATGGGAAGAACTGGAGGTAGGAATGAAAGTCGGAGGGGAATTCGTAAAATCGGTTAGGTTTGCTGATGACCAAGCATTAGTTGCTCAGTCAGCCAAGGGGTTGCAAGCATTGTTGAGTGAATTGGAGGTTCAGTGCGATAAATATGGGATGAGAATAAATATTAATAAAACAAAGGTTATGCGATTTTCCAGAAAGAAAAAGGCTAAGCTAAATATTAAAATAGGCGGGGAAAAAATAGAGCAGGTAGAACAGTTTACATATCTCGGAAGTGTTTTGGACCAACACGGTCAAAGTGGTAGGGACGTAAGGAGAAGAATTGCGCTAGGCAAGGAGGCTTTCTCAAGGAGGAGGGAGTTGATGACGGGGACGTTGAGTAGGGATGTTAAGACAAGACTCGTAAAAACTCTGATATGGAGCGTAGCTATGTACGGCGCGGAAACGTGGTCGCTGAAGCAGGAGGATAGACGTAGATTGGAGGCTTTTGAAATGTGGGTGTGGAGAAGAATGGAAAAGGTGAAATGGACCGAAAGGAAAACAAATGAGGAAGTACTAGAAACGGTGGGGGAGGAGAGGGGTTTGTTGAGAGAAATCCTATGGAGGCAGGAAAAATGGATGAAGGGCGTATTGAGCGGTAGTGGAATGTTGAAGAGGGTAATAGAGGGAAGAATGTTGGGCAAGCGAGGTAAGGGTAGGAACAGGATAGGGATGTTGGACGAGATGAAGGGAGGAAAGAAGTACACCGAGATGAAGAGGGACCTGATATAGATTAGTTTGCTAGGTGGGGAGTCACAAAATGTTTGTTTGATAGTTGGGTCCATCCAAAAACCTACCTTAACCGGTAGATTACCTAAAAAAAATATATATATATATATACTGCAGCCTCGTTGTAAACGCTTCCTTATGTAATAGAAAGAGAAACTCCTGATTTGGAATTATTTTATTCATAATTTCTGCTCATGTCTCTTCACAGCAATGAAAATTAAGAGTAATGATGCTCAGTAGGGCGCATGTTTCAACGAACTAAGTTCGAAAATGTTCACTTGGGAATCGATAGCATTTAGAATTCCAAACGTTCTTCAGAGAGTAGTTCCATAATACCGTTTTGAACCATTTTTTAGTGAGGAAGAATCAAAGATTTTTCTCAAGTCCGCATTGATATTCGCTCAAACACTATCTAGTGTTTACTTTGGACAATAATTGGGGAAATCGTTCGTCGTGAATGCATGGGAAGGTGAAGTACTACGCAAGAAACGCAAAAAAATCTGTAAGAAGGCATTACATAAATCGCCTAGAAATTAAGCAATTTATTAATGCATAGAATATAATAACGAATGGTTTTCTAAAGAAAATATTTCAAACTATTAATTATAAAAGTAGTAAATAAATATTCAATCAATCATTACGTATGCTTCGTACATCTAGTGTCAAGGTGTTTGCTATATATTTTTCATTACAGTGAATGACTGTAAATTACGGCACATTATTGCCACTTAAAAGATCTTTTTTAGTATTTCCATCGTTTTCGACATATTGGGACCTTCAGAGACCTTTAAAATCCTTCGCTACTACAGGAGGCGTTAATCCCATAGGTTTGTTAATTCTGCATACCTTATTACCAGCCGAAAATGCATTTCTCTTCCTTTTTTCCCACTCTCTTAACATTAATCCACCTATTATGTTCTTTGACATTTTACTTGTTCCCAATATGCCTTCTATATTCTCCAACAAATATCATCATTAACTTTCTTTTATCTTTTGGAAAAACATTCAGCCCAACTCTCTGTAGAACTTATTTTTTCTGTCTTATCCATTCCCCACCCGATAATCCTCCAATCTACGTACATTCGGCTGTCTCAAAGACCAAGTTTCGGATAAATACAGCGCCTCACTCCATAATTAAGTATTTTCTAATCTGCTTTACGTCTTTATTATTTTACCTGTCATTTATTATTTTCTTTTTGCAATCATGTTAAGATTTCTTCCGTAGGCTTTCAAAATCCTCAGAAAGATGTTTGCTGCTCGGCCAGCATTGGTTTACGCTCTCATATGTTCATGTTTAGCTCAGTCTTCTTTTCTTGGAAGTCATAATACTTTGTGTTCCTTGAGGTCAATATGAATTCCATTCATCACTTATTAGTTCTCGATGATTACTGAGCTCTATTTAACATTTGTATATGCATTGATAAATAGCAAACTCAATTGATTTAGTCATTTCGTCACCAATTTTTGGAAAACATTATACATAATTCGAAAATATAAATTAATATGGAGGTAATACTAATGGATGAAAACCAAAAGTAATAACAAAACCAGCCCAGACCTGTCACCATCATTGATAACCATTAGCACGGGAAATGACATTGATAGTAAAAATAGGAAATTTAGCCCAAGACATTTAGGACTTATCTATACGCAAACAGATTAACAATAAAGTATAGAAACCGTACCGTGACTACGACTTGCCAATGAAGCCATACGAAAACTTTTAAAGCTTAAATGAGCTGTGGGATGGTCGTTTGCCCGGTTTCCCCAAGGTAAGACATAGTGCTTCAAAACAGTGGTATATCAAAGCACACCTTAGAACCAACAAGTCTTCTGACCTTGATTAACTCATTACATGAACACGAAGCAATATTTTACCACTAATCACTAAACATTGTTTATATATATATATATATATATATATATATATATATATATATATATATATATAAATACTCAGTACACCGAGATGAAGAGGGACCTGATATAGATTAGTTTGCAAGGTGGGGACTCACAAAATGTTTATTTGATAGTTGTGTCCATCCAAAAACCTACCTTAACCGGTAGATTACCTAATAATAATATATATATTCATCTTAGAAAAAATGAAATATAATATCAGAGAATAGCCAGCCTTAAACATTTTGATCCTTTTGATGTTATTTTGCTAACTTCCAATAAAGGGTCTTTGAAGTATTAAAGATATTCAGAGTAGTGCAATATATCGTTTACCATTTTTGCCAGCCAAGACTTTGGTGACCTTTGGGGGCCCTGGAACCCAAATAATTTTTCACTTATCACCGTGTTCTCTAAGGAGCAAAGTACGAGGAAAGACGGTCCTGCCCAAGGCATAAATCGAAATGTCCGAAAATGTAAATACTGAAAACAATTAGTAATAATCTGAAATATTAATGCAAAATTTGTATTCGCTCCAATTCCAAAGAATTCTTATTTCAACTATGTAATATTTTGTAACATTTTTCTACACAAATAAAGAGAAAATTCTAAAAACCTCAACATTTCCCCATATATATGAAATCTCATGAATACGAGTCATGATTTTCAAAGCTATAAATTGACATAACGTAGTAAATTAAACATTCGAGCACAATCTCTAAAATGTATATCAGCATAAGACATAGTCATCTAATAGTTCTGTATGAGGGCACTGAATGGGTTTGTAAATGGGCCTCTGATATGATAAAAACGTGGTAGAATATACAAATAAACCGCTATCTTGAAACTGCATTGATATTTAAATAATTGACACATTTTCTTCCGAGAGAACCACCCGCATCTCAAATTTCAACCAATTGTGGGAGGGATACAACCCGCAAGAATATGAAAGCAAAAACAATTCATGGACGAGCAAAAACAAGAAATATTGGCAATGGGGGTGAGTGAGAGAGAGGTAGAAGGGAGGGGAGAAGGAAAAGTAAAGGGGAGGTGGCGAAAGTGGGAAGAGAACGTAGAATTATTGAGGGGAGCGTGGAGTGGGTAGGAGGAGAAAGGGAGTTGCGGCGGAAGGAGAGGCCTCTGGCCGCCGCCGGATCCCCCTTTTCCGCCCGAAACCCACACGCAGTCCCCCGGGAAGTTTTCCAACACGAGATCATCCAGGCGGGCTGGAGTTGAGCAGAGAGGGTTCCTTAAAGCAGACGCAAAACAAAACTCGGCGACGCATCGAGACGTCCTGCACGATCGGAATCCACACCCTTTCCCCCCTTCCTCCTTCATCTCCCCCACCGCCACTTCTCCGCCTCGAGAACAAAAGAATACGTGTCCTAATCCCCCTCACCACCACCACAATACCGAATCCCCGCCAATGAACGGGGCGACGTCGATCCGTTCGCGCGCGTCTGACCGGCTTCATTGCGCCAGCGACGGAAAGGATCGCCGCGCGAGCTTCCTCTCTCCGTTCCGTTAATTTTCCGCGCTCTCAAATCCGTGTGACGACAAAGGAAGTATAGCGGAGGGCGACAACGGAAAGGAACAAGACAAAGGTCGGGAGGTGCAACCGACGTTGAGTGAAAGATCAACCAGAGAAGAAATCGGAATGGGTGGATGAGAGAGGAGAGGGTTTCGTGACAGCTCCCCTTCGTCAGTTTGATCCTAGGAAGGGCGAGTGAAGTGATTTGATCGAGATCTTCGAGTGGGTGGACTAAACCAAAGGGGCCCCGTCATCGACGCAAAAGATCAGTTTGTGTACAAACACACTCCGCGTTTCGCTAAAGCTACGTGATATCCGGAAACATTTGGTGACGGGATATTTTTTGTAAAGGTTTTCCACAGCTCTTAAAAATATGGTGATATATTTTGTGCGGCAAAACGAGGATTAATTCATCAGTTTTGAACTTAAAAGTGATTGAAACTACTCAGCGAGTAGTTCCCTTTTCTGTGACACTTTTGGATCTACAGTTAATGTGACTTCAGGTCATTCATTTAATAGTGCTTAATGCAACTAACAGCAATATTGGATACGGCGCAATACTTACGCAAAAGGATAATCCCTGGTGAGAATTCGACACTGACGTGAAGTGCTGGCAATTAGCTTTGCTAAAAAAAAACTTTTTAAGCAGAAAACGTTCTCACGAGTTATTTTAACTTCGGCATACAAAGGTGTAATCCAAGAGCTGAAGTCTTCATTTCAAATCTCATAGGATTGTGAATATCATAGGACTCACAACCCGGTAAGTGAACTTAAATTACACATCTTTTTAAATTTTAAATTCTATCAGGAGTTAGCCGCAGTTCAATCCGGCATGCACTGTGGAGTTTAACCTGTTTTAATATAAAGATATCATATTAAGAAATTTGTAAAGTGACTAAGTGTTAAAACCAATAAATTTCGTTTTATTTACAATACCGACAACATCTATTTTTTTCAAATTGTCAGTAATAACCCCATTTATAACTTTGGCAAATTTAGAAAAGTTTCACCACTCATGAGAGCATTTTTCAGGAGAAATACATTTGATTTCGTCAAGAGAGAACAGGAAAACTACTCCTATGTGAAATTTCAAAGTAGATTTCAAATTCATAGACTCAACATTATATATTATAACAGTATCGGTTTCAAAAGAAATTTCAGCTAAAACTTTACCATTAACAATGTCGCCAGGTTGTGAGAACACATTCGCCATCAATTTAACCAGCCAAGTACGTAACTGTACTATCAATGACAAAATAGTAGCATTACCTTCAGAAGTGTAAACATCCGTAATACCAATGGCTTTGTAGAGCAAAGAAGAAAAGGACAACTGTCTATCCACTATGAGCAGACATCATTTACCTTTTTTTCATCCTAACCCCTCTATGCTTAAAACTTAGTCAAATAATACTACAGAGCCAAAGGATAAAACGATCTTCATCCTGTTCGACGAGAATACAAAGCTACGCATGATTGATCTTGCATATTTCACTGCTTTCAAACACGTGCGAGTTAAATATGTTCTTTGTTTTTAAAAATTCAATTCAATCAATGCTATTATCAAATAATGTGCTTGTGGCTATAAAGAGAACCTTAGATTGGTATTTAGTGTCAGATTAAAATTCGCGGTAATCCTTTTAGATATCGCTTTGCTCCCATTGACGCAGATACATAGATATACGTATGCAAAAACGAGAGAAAAACACTGGCGAGGGCACGTTTAGGGCTATTCAAATCGCCATCCGCTAAAAGTAACTTCCGGCCACATTAACGTTATTTTTAGACGCCCATGTTTTAATCCGGTTTGATACTGAAACGTCGGCATATTACTCAAGTAGTTAAATTGATTTTTTCACCCAGCTCCTCAAGCAGCGATCGCCAGAAAAAAAATCCACACGACGTGATTTTGCTCTCAGGAATACACCACGCTCCGACAACTCCGCCTACGTGTCATGTGCTCACCCTCAGCCGTGAAAAGTGGAGTACATTATTATCCCTATATCCCACGCCCATGAACCACCACTGCGCCGCGCGATCTTCGTACGTGGCCAAAGATAACCGTTGCGACGACTTTTCTCACCCGTCAACCCCCCCCCATTCCCGCCTTCAAAAACCCCCGGCCCCGAAAAAAAAATAACAAAACACACCGGAATGGCACCAGAAATACTCAAAAAGCGAACTTGGTGACTCAATCGGAGAGGTATTAGGGGACGAAAACATTTTAATATAACCCAAAGGAGGACCAGAAATATCCTAGACCGCGGACGCATACTCCAGAGAAATGGAGTTACGCAGTTCTAGAGGTCCATCGTCACGGATCCCCTCAACAGCACGGTCCATTTCCCCCTCACGCAATGACTTGTAGCAATGGTGTTTGGACTAGGGGGAAACAAGCAGCATAGTAAGGAGTCACGTCCCCCTCCCCCTCGCCGCCATAACCCCTTCCACTCCTTCGCCAAAGGAGTACAGGGAGCAGGGGGAGAGTGTTTGGAGCACGTCGCCTATTCGTGCTACGCAGACTTCGCCCTTCCCCACACCCACTACAAGTTGGCCCCGTTCCCAAGTGGATAAAGGACTTCCACAATTAAAAATACGACGGACGTCGAAACCACCGTGCCTTCCATCCACCAAGGTGGAGTCAGGTCACTTCCAGGCGGCTCCTCTGGATTCCGAACCTTTTTAGCCCTCTTCCGCTCCCCAAAGGGGGTTTTCAGAGTATATATTAAGGCTCCATAACCTCTTCTGCCGTCCAGAATGAAACACCATCGGATGTATTGAAATAAGAAGAATGTTAGCGTGCCCAAAGAACGTTTCCGTAGTTCCTGTAAAGTAAGTAAAAAATTCAGACACCTCGAGGCATGATGCCTTTCCAGTCATTGTATCGAAGGTGTATTATTAGGTCTTTGAAACAGTATTTTTCTTTCTAATTCCAAAATAGCGGTGGATTTAAATTCAGCCTCTACGAACTGGAGTGAAAGGATTAGCGGTTGAGTGACGAAAGTAGAACTTTGCTATGATGTTTCTTTGAAATTTTTAACGAGCAACTGTACTCATTTTTACTGTATAATGTACTTACTTCATTCCAACAGATCTGAGGTGGAATAGGTCGTATATTTTTATATTTAAATAAATAAATATATATATATATATATATATATATATTTTTTAACACTTTTTCCACTTTAATGAAAATCCCACGGACGTGCACAATAATGTAAATGGACTTGTAGACACAGACACAGAAACACATAAAAGAGGGACTCACCGGATCTCGAATTTTCGGTGGTGCAACCACCCTACTAGGAACCACAACCACTCCTCTAGGAACAGAAGAGAGAGAAGAGTTCTGCTCCTAACACCTCTTGAGAAAGGTGGTTGCATCACCGAAAATTCAAGACCCAGTGAGTCCCTCTTTTATATGTTTTAGTTTCTGTGTTTGCTATGACTATTTAGTGAATTCACATTATTGTGCACGTTCGTGGGTTTTCCAAGAAAGTGACTATATATATATATATATATATATATATATATATATATATATATATATATATATATATATATACACTATACACAGTAATCAACCCGAAGGTCGGTTTAGTAGGTGATGGTAGAGCTCACCGATGTACTAAGCCCGACGGCGTGTAAATATCCACACATCATGGTAGGGGGGCCAGTTCCTTTCCCTGTACCGGTTATGGTTTCCCAGGAAGATCTGGTACCCGAAAAATCAACTAGCTTGGGTGGAGCTGCAGGTGCCCAGAGTGCGTTGCCCGGGAATCGAACTCGGGACCCTCCGGTCGGTAGGTCAACGCTCTACCCACTGGACCACAGCGACCCACATTTTATATATATATATATATATTATTTATAAATATATATATATATATATTTCTATATATATGGTCACGATAGTCCAGAGGTAAAGCGTGGAGAACTACTGACCGAAGGGCTCGCATTCGATTCCCGGGCAAGTTGCTCTTGGTGCTTCAGATTAACTCAAGCTATGTTATTTTTTTCGGCTACCAGATTTACCTGGGAAACCTTAACCACCAGAGGGAAAGGATCGGGCTTAGGTCTGGATGAAATGTAAACAATTTTGAATATAGTTCACAATCTCCTCGATTCTCCTCCTACTCGCAATTTTCCGGAGCTCATATATTTTTGCGTGTTTAGGTTTTCATGATACCTTTTCTCAAATATACTTTTAACTTCACAACCAATGGAACGATGTAAAGCTAGGAAACACTACAAAAGGTAAAACTAAGTGATTATATTTTCCAAAAATTTTCCAAGAGAGAAAAGAAAACAGACTCAATATAAAGTTAAGTGACGAGATACAAAAAGTTTCTTTGATTAATAACAAACAAGGATACCGACGGTCATGTACATGAGGACGTTACAGCAAAATAAAGGTGCTTCCACGAACATTAAATCATTTAATGGGGACAATCAATGAAAAAGGCAAAAGCGTTGACATAACATAAAAGAGGGTATCGAAATGGTGCGGTTTTTATCGTACTAGTTTCACACCCAGAGGATCTGGGTTCGAATTCCGGCAGCGTCGAATATTTTTCAGTGGTATCTCGATCCCTACTTGAGGTGCTTTGTGGAGGGCACTATGAGTTAGTGCGCCGTCCGTCGGATGGGACGTTAAGCTGAGGATCCCTTGGCGTCTTTCGTTAAGAGTAGGTTAATGCTGACGCCGGGTTTCTCTCAATCCTTCATAATTTCCTGTCCATCTCTAATGGTGCAAATGACTTTAGCTGTCGGTGGCCTCCCCTAAATACTACTAGTATAGCATTTACGAGACAAAATTAAACACTAGTGTATTCTTGGTACAACATTGGATGATACCTTAGATACAATTATAAGAAAACTGCATAAGTCGATGATTTACATTAAAATATATAGGTGCATCATGGCAAAAATCGGTTTGTTTTACACGGAGCTAAGAGATCACAAAAAATCAGTAGTTTTGGCAAGTGAATGGAGCCATGGAACGTAGATTGAGTATCCAAATTTATTGTCTTCAAAATATAAAGTAAAATTTAATCATAAAACTGGCGCTGCTGTGTCTTTATATCAATTAATTTATTATGTGCGCTTAATTATCGAGGCTTGGTTTTAAGACGCTCAATTCACTTACAAATGGCTCAAAGCGTCAATCAAGCGATGCTTAAATAATGTTTGACTCTAAATGTATTACGCTCATTATGTTCAAAATTCAGAATTACAGCCATAAATGATCATCAATCCAGTAATCGGTTTAAAGGAGTTTTCTATTGTTTCTTCCAATCTAATTGAATTTTCAGAACTTCATTTATGGGTGTGTTAACTCTGAAATTTTAATATATTCAGAATATATAATATGAAAAACTAAAATCGCACGTAATTACCGTGAAGCCAATCATAAAAGCAAGTCACCAATTCAAGGAAACTGCGGGAGAGAGTAACTTTTAAGGGAATCATTCGCTAATGGCAACGACTTCAAAGAGTAAAACTCATTCGCCTTGACTGGGATAGAATAATTTTTACACTGAAATATTTTAATTGCAATTGAAGGATTTATTGATGTTCGGATAGTGTCTAGTGCTAATAGAAAACAATGGAATTTTATAACACTGAACTTCTCGTAATAAAGGAGACAAGAAAACCAAACCTTTTCCGAGGAATCTATGTCATAGGCTCTGAATGCATATCCTATTTCATAAACATTACTTTCGCAAAGTTAACACAACAATAATTTCGGATTAATAAAAGAGTTTTCATTGAACTTTGGCGTGAAACAATACACCCACAGCCAGTTCTTTTGAGCATTTCATCAGTAGGGCCAAGGCTCATGCGTTAGTATCAAAAACATGTTCGTAAGCATATGAAATTCATGACTTCATCACTACTCTTCAAAAAACAAAATTTGAATCTACAATGACATATGATTTTGTATGTAAATAAATATTCTTTAGACGAAAAATCGTGATTTTGATCTGAAACTATCCAAATTCATCATTTAATACCCTTAAACTCACCAGTTTGATGTTTAAAGAAGGATTAAACACGATATACTGCTTATTAAAATAAACATTAACACTTGATCCAGTATAGCAAAAGCATCACGCAGATATTAATGTGATAAAAACAAATGTTTCTCACTCGACTGATTGTGACTCGACTAAGGGTTCCACAATCAATTATTAGCTATAATGCATGTGTTACATTTAACTTTATTTGGGTTTTGTTAACCCATTGATACACACCACGACGTTATCAATGGGATGGCATGCATATTCACGTGAGAATTCAGGAAAGAAGAAACTAAATGGCGTGAGGTTTTCTGAATCAGCAATGAACATATCAATACGTGTTTTTATTTCAGTCTAACTTGCACGTTTCATTCATGCGAAAATAGACCGGCCACGTTTTCAAGATATCAATGCACCATTACGATACAGACATGCATCACTATCATTATAACTTGTTCAAGCAATGGACTACGCTGTGAAAGAAATAGTAGTAGCACCAATATGTTTCGTTGTCATAAAGAATGGATGTGCTCGCAGGACTGAGAAACCACGAACCTGCAATACAGCCTAAAATATTAAACAATACTGTTAAATTGGGCAAAATTTCGGAAACTCTGTTCTCCTTTCCGATTAATTTTTTCTTCGTCGCGAGTATTGGGGGACAAATTTGCCATTCTTCCTTGTTTACCCACGAATATTTCTCACCTCTAATGACTACCGCAGTTGGCACGTCCCCCTCAAGATAATTATCAAAATATACGATGAATGTCGGACAAGCGTATCCTGTGCTTAGTGACTGGAGCGTGGACAGAATTCGCTACTGTATATTACATCGTAAAGAACAAATTCTTTGTCTTTGACCTAATTTACAATGTTGACAAAAGGAAAAGAAATCCTAATTGTATAGGCAGCTTTGTGAGTTCAACAATGGCGGATTAATTGTGGCTACGCGAAATTAATTTCAATTAAAACTTTTGCTGCTTTTGGCACACGATCGCACTTTTCAAGTTCAATGGCTCATTGATATTCCCTCATCACAAAGAATGCATGTGCAAGTAATTAAATGGCATCGTTTATATAATAGAACATAGGTATAATATATCTTTCAATTAATATCATTTAATTATGTTTTTATGATAATTTAATGGATTCGATAAGTGCAACGAATAAGTTATTCCTGCAAATCATAGAATGTGATTTTACACCCTGAAGCCACCGCTAGGGTTTGTAACAGAGGATGAATACAAAACAGCCTAATTTTGACCCGAACATTACCCCTACCGCGGTAGGATACGTTATTCTGATCCATTGCCGTTCGCAAAAAATGACATCTTAAATCTATCTGCTCTACACGTAATATCTCTAATGTTATTGATATGATCTTTCCAACCTTTACACAATGAGGGCAATAATTCATTAATATCATTAATATAAACAATGAATTAAAATTTTAAGAAAATTCTTAAAAGTCAGCATAAAAATTTTATTTTTTAATTATGTTGAAAATGTATGAAATAATAAAAAATGTGCATATTACAGCAATTCAGTTCTTTGTGCACATTGTGTCAATCATTTACAAAGGCACTGACTAAATTGAATTGAAGTAAGTCCTTTTCTCAAAAACCAATGAATTGCACATTCACAGGAATTATCTGACACTATGGGGCTGGAAATGTAAGAGCTGGATGCACAAAATATTTAAAACTCCATCTTAAGCGTAAAATTATCGAAGTGGCATAATCAAAAATTTGAAATTATGGCGAGGGAATTATTAAACAAATAAAAACCATTATTTAAAAAAGGGATTCATAATTCACGTAGAGGAATAAAAAATATTGGGAGGTCAAAAATGAAAGTTTTGACGACAAAAATATGGAAGAAATAACTTAATATCTAAGAATTCGAGTTTAGCAAAGATTATTCAATATAAAAGTTAGCTATGTTTTCAAACAAGGAACTTTACGTAAAATAAACATTTGTAAGCACGATTACAAGGAAATTTCAGGATTTTGCGACACTAAAATTTCTGGTATAGACATCCGAAAATTCGAGACTCCCAAATCGGGTGTCTCGAGAGTAGGAGGGAATAAAAAAACAAGAGAAGAGGAGGACTTCTTTGGACGCGGATATTGTCACCCACATCGCGTATTCCATTTTTATGGTCACGGCAAGAAAAGAGTTAACATCCACCTTGCCCACCCTGTACATCCTTTTACGATCTCAAAGCAAAAACACGTACCCATCAACTTAAACATACAAACACAGTCACCAACAGACCTGCCATATGACGTTAGCACAAATCCTTACGTGTCGAGGAAGCATCCGTTATATTCGTGAACAGGGATATCTAGAGAGAGTGAGGGCTTAAAAAAAAGATAAAGGGAGAGGCCTATTAAAACACACACGTTTTATGTGACAAGAAGCAAAAAAACGAAATTTCCCGGGTGGGGATTTAAAACACCGTTAAGATTACAAAATATTGACCCCCTACCTGGTGATAAGATTTTTTCAAGTTGAGCTTATTATTCCAGTTAGGTTATCACCAAAATGAAGCAAGCTGCACGACGGCTTTTGAGTTAAGTGGGTCATGGAAAAGGATGCTAAGCAGCGAGAAAGGCAAAATTACATATTGGTGCTCTTAAGTATTCGTAATCGTCATTGGAAGGGATGCTCTTCATTCGAGGTCATACTGTTGGCAAGCTAGTAGCCACAGCATTCGACGAAGGAAAATGAAGGAAAGGGATTACCTTCCGGTGTTCCATATTCACGGGAGGAAAAACATTGGGAGAAATATTGTAACTTCACCTTCTAATGACACTGATGTATTGGTGGTTACCAGAAACGCTCTCTACATACATAGGGACATTTAGGAATAACAACATTAATGATTGAGAGACGGGCATTTAACCTAATTTGCATCAACTCTGACGGTATGAAAGGCAGGCCCTTGATAAGGACTTTAGCAACTAACAACTACTAGTTTATTTAAACTGGATAATATTAAGAAAGATTCACCTTACACTTCCGTTACTATGATATTGCTTTTTGTTCATTTGTATTCAATATACAGACAGATTAAAAGATCTGTAACAGATTCAATGGATTTTGTTATTTTTAAAGCCATGCATGTTATTTTATAAACGCCAAAAGCTTACGCAATGTTGCTCACACACGTAGTGATAACATGCGATAAAAACATCGAATAGTCGACAAACTCTATTCAAGACCGAGGTCTTGAATAGAGTGTCGAACTAGGACCGTTTGTCGATGTTACAAGCGATTTAGCAAGTCCTCTAAAAACACTGAAATGTGATATAGAACTTTTAAACTCAAATGCTTTATAATATTGGCAAGTAATAAGTGCTGAATGGTTTATCACCATCAGACAAATTCGTATGAGGGAATTATAATGACTATTAAACGGTTTTACTGCTAAGAGACCGGACCCCTGGCTCAGTGGCACTTACGAATAAAAATGTTTACATTCCCAATGAGAGAATCTCTCACTTTCAAACTAATATAGTATTCAGTTACGCGTAAAGCAAAAAGTTATTTAATCCAAACTATAACGACACATAGGGCGTTGGTTGGTAAGTTAAATTAAATAAAGTATCTCAAAACACATGGTATATATAAGAGGTGAAAATACAGATTTTGAGAGCAATATTAATTTCAGGTACCAATTTTCAAATGATCGGGTTCTAATACGAGGCGAACATATGTTGAGGGCGCTATGATGATTTGATTGGGAACTAATTGCTAACCTAACCTTTAAACGAGCATCAAAGTTTAGGCAGGTAACAATTGCCCACTATGAAACTATTGTTTCGCAATTGGACCAACGCTTGTATTAAGTGCTCTCCGTATAGTATGGTTCGATAAATCATTAGAAAATTCTTTCACTGCCGGAGTACCAACCCGGAACTTCGGCGAGAGAAATTAGGGCATTAGCCTTCATACGTACAAGCTCTAAACCCCTTATTAATAAATTAATAATAAAAATAAATTACTGCGACTAACACATATTCATTCCTTAGCTGCAGGCCAAGACTACGCAGAAAAATAAAGTTTCGACATGCAGGAAGATCCGTCAACTGCATTCAATTTAGCTGCCGTGAACTTCACAGATAGGCAATGATCAATGCGTTTTGAGTTCAGGCCCTATTTTATTTTCAGGAGAACCCCCAATGAAACAGTAAAAACATCGGGACAGAGACATTTCCACTCAATTTGAAACCCTTGCTTCCGAATGTAGCCGGGACGCGAACCGCATTAACCCCTTTACCACCCACCCTTACTCATCCCTTCAACTGGTTGTCAAGCCAACCGTTTCCAGATTGAAAAGGACGCCACACACACACTGTACAAGTGTGGGCGTGAGGGATTCATTTTACAAAAGGGCCTGCGAAAAAGAAAGAGAGAACTACATATTTTTTTCCAAAAAACAACAATAATTGGAACAGCATCGGTCGTTCACACAAGTAGCAAGCAGTCTTCCATTCTGGATATCCAGTTATCTCTATTTTATTCCGGCCTGCGTATTCTGTCTGTAATGGATTGCGGTGATAGGAATCGGTTCCACCATCCGTTCGTGCCCAGCGCAGTGGGGTCAAAACGAGGGTAGTGTGGGGGTGACCGCAGTCCGCGGGTCGTTCGCGGCGTGGGTAGAGGGAAAAACGTGAAATGCGAGAGATAGAGAGAGGTATGACGGAAATGCGTACCGTTCACCGTGACGTAACGGTGGACGGACATCAGAGACACTGGAAACCACTAACGGGTCTCATAAGATAAAATTGTCACTCTCGTTGCTGGAACAGGGCCAGAATCGATCATTAAGAACTATGAGATATATGTTATTTTTTATGATAATTACGAAAGTATTCATTTCGTTAAAACGATTTTTACAATTGTAATCCTTAAAAAAAACAACACCGTTGCACCAAATAACTAGGTTTTTTTGCATTAAATGAGGTTTTAAAACAGTGGAATCTAAAACTATTTCATACGTAATGAGAACATTCGTCGTAATTTCTTGTCAAGTTTTGGGGAAAATCAGGTATGATAATTTGATTGGATGGGCGCATTATCTATGAATTGGAAATAATTAATGGCAACAGAGTTCATGGGAATGTTCACTTTCAATGTCTGGTGGCTCGGAAAAGCCTAAAAGTTACTTGAAGAAGCAAAAGAAAAACCTCAGATAAATAATATGACACCCGAAAATCGAAGCCCACTTCAGAGTCGCAGGATGGATTAGGCGTAACAGATACATTTCGCTCGAACCAACCAATGCTCCATTCATTCCAGATATCTATATTCAAGATATAATCTATCGATTAAACTTAGATTTTCGAAGGTCTCTACAGACCATTATCTTCCAGGCAGAGTAAGAACTTCCTTATTTTACCTTACATTATTTCATTACATTATGCATTTTCCTGTAACCGCTATCTGCCTTCATGCTGCCTAAACATATTTTCACATCCCTCCTCGCACCCTCTTGCTTCAAGAACCATGTTTCAGACCTGTTCAGCATTATGGATCATATTAAGGTCAACTAATCTTTTCTTCACACATTTACTCAATTCTCTTTTTATTCTAAATGTTTGTTTCGTAAACGGAATTCCCCCGCTAATACTTAGTCAACTGTGTAATATAGTCAAAATATCTGCATGACTCAATCTATGCCTAAGGGTGTATAAAGTTAGGTATTAGCAGTATTCCTCTGCTTTATTAGCACGAGTGTGTAACAAATGTACCACAATTTCAACCGGTTCCACATCATTCATCGTTTGGTAAACACATCAGTAAATAAATGAATACCGGTGGAACATTTTTTTAACATCTCATGGAAAATAAAACTCGTGGAAAAATAAAACATTGAGTCATAAAAATACCATTTTAATTAAAAGTATTGAACGTCATTTCAATGGATGTCATTTAAAGGTTGATTATTCAGTCAATTTTTTCGTGGAAATAATTCCAGTACGCTTTCCTCTCTGAACTTGACTTCATTATGCGAAAGCAGAGTAACTCCATATCAAATCCAATAACGATAAAAAACAACAAATTCATCCACTTGAGTCTCAATACTCATTTAATTTTTGTGTTCCTTTTTTGCGCGTGGACGGTGACCATAACATCGTACACTTCACACTATTTTTTCATAATATTCTCGGAAAAAATCTATCGTTTTCGATAATATAAAATTTCTAAAAAATTTTGAACCTAATTTTCACACGCGCAGTTTACTATCTCTTAAAGTATAGTGAAGTTTGATTTAACGTTAAAAAAAGAAGCCATTCGTACTATGGAAGAAAAAAATATTAGAATTGTATTAAAATTATTCAGAAAAAACGACTGTAATGCATATCGCCTTTGTCTACAACCTCTGAATAATTAAAGAGGAAGATTTAACTACATTCACACTTGGAGTATAAGAACATCTTCTTCAACGAATAAGAACAAACTAGAGTGGATATTTTCGTCGAACTTTCTACTAAAAATTCTACTAAAATTAACGATAATTATACTAAATGTTACACGAGTTCTATTAAATGATACACGTACTCTTATGTCGTCCTGCATTTTTGTGACCAAGAGGAATCATAACTATACTCGTATGGATTGACAGTGCGAAAAATCTAAGTTAGCAAATTCATACATAAATATTAAATGATCGGAGACCTGATTAAATCTTGCCACTTATTTCAAAATAATAGAAGGAGAAGATATTTAAAGCACTAGGTTTTTTCTAAAGACTGAAAATGAGATCTTAATTCATTACATCTTTCCATATTTTCAATTCGCCTTCTAACACTAAATTCTCGCAAAGAGAGACGTCAATACAAATTGGTTGGACATAATTCTGACATTTTTTAATGTTTAAATTCATCCACTGCGCAACTATAATATTTGATTCTAATTAAAATTATTATCATACTTTTACCTACTTTAATCCCTCAGCCCTTGTGATGATGGGTGAGACATTGATCTGGATGAATTCTGTTAGTGCAGTGCTTGGAACAAATGCGGTAAATTCACCGGGCTTACAACGAGCGATTTTGCATCATGTATTCAGTGGGGACAGTTAGACATTCTCTGCACGATGCGGAGAATCTGAACTAGCAACCCACGGTGCAGCAGATGGTTGCTAGGTGCAGATGCTGCATACCCTTTCCCAGACAGAATCAACCGCACACCGAGGCCCTATCGCAGGGCCTAACTTCAGGAATGCATTGTTTGGGACCTTCAGCCGATTGTCGGCGGGCGTCATGTATCGGATGAAAAAAGACCATGCGGAGATAGAGCGAGAAAGCCTTTTGACAAGGTACCGATCATTTTCCCAATGAGCAAACTCACTCCGAACACTGAAGCCGGTAATGGAAATAGGTGAGGTCGGCAAAAGGCCGCATGGGAATGAAAGCTGTGATGTAGACACCCTCCATGAGGTTACCGTAGGTTATTGGATTGAAGTTGAAATCCCTTGCACTTTCGAACCTGGTGGAGCGCGAAAACCATGCGTTCGTTCTTCAGCCGTTATCCTCTCCACCTCTCCAGCCGGCCCTGTGCAAACGTGAAGCACGTACAAAGGTGGAGGATGGAGGGGTGAAAGAGTGGAAGGCATCCGAAATGGTCGATGCACAGCTTTCCATACTGCAGCGCCAAGTACTACCTTATTCTGCGTCCACACGTTACTTTGCGAGATCCCATGGTTTGGGTGTGTATATATATATATATATATATACTCCAGACGTAGGAGAGGGAATATTTATGACTTCCTTAAGCATGTCCAATTTTTTCTACTGTTGTGGATCGAAGAGTTCCGGAAAAAGCATCATTTAGAATTTTCTGCTTCGAACGATTAGGGGTAACTAAAAGAAAATCCAAAAGAGTAACATTTAAATTTATTGGATGCAGGGAAGCATGCGTAAAAAATATAGTAAAAGGTGACAATTAGGAGAATTAAAAGGTGATAAAACTACGAATGATTGATATTAAATTACGGTTCAAAAGTAAATGCAGTAAATGTAGTTTAAAATTCTCTAAGCTGCATACAGGGTTCGTCCGGAAGCTAAGTGTACTGAGCACAGGAAAAAAGAAATTATTACACTTTTACGTATCTTAAGCTAATATTCCTCAAGGAGGACCCTTGCGAGTCGATACACTTGTTCCAGCGGCGTTCTCATTCCTGGAACGCTCTCGCGAAGGCATCATCGGAAACCTCTCGAAGACACGTCGTCACGGCCTCTTTGACGGCGTCCAAAGTTCCGTATCGCGTTCCTTTCAAACTCCTCTTTATCTTCGGGAAGAGTAAGAAGTCCGGTGGTGTGTGGATCATTTTTGCAGTGATTCGCAATTTGTGTCGCGATTTCCAAACGATTGAGTCTTTGATCATCACCGAGCACTTTCGGCACCAACTTTGCACAAATTTTTCGCATCTGTAATTGGTCCATAATAATCTCGTGCACTATTGTTTTTGGCACATTACACTGCTCTGCTATCATCCGAACACTAACACGACGATCAGAGTTCAGTACATCGCGAACTTTTCGCACATTTTCGTCGGTGAGTGTCGTTGATGGGCGTCCAGGCCGTGGTTCGTCGTCGACCTCTTCTCTGACCTCCACGAACATCTTGTGCCACCGAAAGATCATGTTTCTGGACATGGCTGACTCCCCGTAAGTCTGGTTAATCATACCGACAGTTTCGGTGGACGATTTCCCAAGCTTTACCGCAAATTTGATGGAATAACGCTGCTCCAAGAACTTCGGCATCGCGTTCCGTGAATTGGGTCGAGCGTGGAGGTTCGCGTTAACAGAGCTCCTCACTACACCACAGCTCAGAGCCGACTGCCTTTTTCAGCGTCGCTTGCCAACATACCCCCCTCCAATCGCAGCCCGTCAGAGCGGTGCTGGGCGCGCCTGGAGCGGCGGGAAAACATCAGTACACTTATTTTCCGGACGAACCCTGTATAATAGGAATGATTGACTCCTTTTTCTGCGGCTAAGTTGCGTATCGTATACCAAATTGTGACTAGCAGCGTGATGGTTGTGTGTGTATCTGTATATATAAATAAATTTTAAAAATTATATATCCGTAAACCTTTCCCCACCTTTCCCTTCCACCCAGCGTTCCTAGCTCCGTCTTTTCCTCAGTTTTTTCCTCTTCCTTGAGAAAGTAGTGGTGTGGACCATTCGAAATCTAGTAAGTTTCTTTTTTTGTGTGTTTCTGTGTTTTTTTCCACCAGTACACTCCATTCTAAGCTCCATCTTTACTCAAAGAACGTGATACGCACACATCAAAGACCGTAGAAAACTACTATGCAAAACAACACTTTAATTTGTTTTTTTTTTAAATTTTATTGATGACCACTAGAATTGCGTTTGATAGTTGCTCCTGATTGGGTCAGCCATTTCAGATAGGTACACACAATGCCACTCATATTTTTTGTGTTGTTAACTCTCTCCCAGTGGATAATACCCCTTCAATATTAGTAAAGAATAACTGAATGATGTACGGTGGTTGTGTTACCATTGAAATACAGTAATGTGCACAGGGCCGTGGTAAACCCATGGCCGTGTATGGTTAAAATGATACCTATTCCACAGTGATCCTGATTACCAACATTTTTCGTGTGCAGTGATACTATATCATCGACACTCAATAGAATGAAATATAAAAACACATTAAAGCTGCCAATTACATGAACATGACAAAACATTACATGACAAAACATGAAGGCCTGTGGCAATGAGTTAACAATTTATCTTGTAAATTTAGGTGAATTTGACACGTTCGTAATTTGTCTTTAATTTTTTCTTACAGATATGGATTTCATTTTTCTGAAAAGGGGCAAGGTAATGTAAAATGATCATGTGCCGCGATTAAGGCAAAGATAAATTCTGATCGACCCAGTGCTTTCTCGCCCCGCGCTTCTGAAGCTAAAACTAACCAGTTGGGGGTTATATTAGAAATATTTTCTTTAGCCCCTTAGACACTTATTTTCTCGAATGCAAGCTTCAATTCAAATTTCAAACTCAAAAAGCTAATGAAAAATTTTTATTTCATTTTTCACAGTTCGAAATGTTTGCCTTAAACATCAAATTTAAAGCGCTATTTCGCCTGGAACGCAATTTTTAATTAAATTAAAAGTACTGGTAGATTGAAAAAATGTAGATATTTTCGCGCATATGTTGATCGCAATGAGAAAAATTTTCGTCGAAGGTCTTTATTGCTATCTAAGGAATCCTCAAGGTTGTCAGTTGATAACGGATGCTATTTTTTCAAGATGGCAGAACTTTTAATTGCAGTGTTGCTGATTGAATACATTTTATTACAAAATGTTCTTGGGCATTGAAACTTACAACCGAAACTTTCGAGTTTATCATACATCCACAATTTTCATTGAAAAAATATAAATGGAAGGCATCCCCCACTGATTAACCTACCACACATTGCAAGTTCTATGCTTATTATTTAGATTCCGTTATTTTTAACTAGAAATACTCATAATTTGAAGCACTACACTTTTAAGATAAATGAGTGATTTAATGAATTTCGTGGGCACATCTTCAGTTATACACGTTTAACAATGTAACCCCAGTTCCAATTCTGCACCTTTTCGCCCACGAACAAGATTTTTCGGTTAGATTCAAATTATAAAACGAGAAATAAGCGAATTTAAGGAAATGAGCACGTTTCGTGCCTATGTGGAAGCATCCCAATCAACCAAGCGAAGTCTCACGGATTCTAAACGTGCCTTTTCAGACGCCACTAATCGTACGACAAAAATTAATGCGTTCCTGCTGGAGTTCAAATTCAGGACTTGAATTTTGGTTATCTCATTATTTGGTTGTGATTTATTTGAGTCCGAATCTGCGAAATTTAACATAATTTCTCTAATTACATATTTGATAAAAATGCTAAAAATTTTATGATACGCAGAACTGTGGAATCTATAGTCACGGAAGATATGCAAAAGGACTTTCGTTCCATAATTGGCATAAGTGCTTTGGCAGAAAACCTTAGCAGAGCCTTTTTTCTGGTTTTTCTCACACTATATACATTGAAAAAATCATTCTTGTGAACTTTCATTACGAATGATAGCAGTTCTTCTTAATAAAAAAATTGTCATACAAAAAAATAAAAGAAGGAACATATTCCGCCTCTTAAACATATCACAGAGAAATTGACTATGTATAGTCTCCTACAGACAGATAAGGCTGTTTCAACGTTTACTAGAATATTTACTCGGAATTCGAAGTGTTTACCTAAAACTCATTATTACCCAATCCCAAAAGCCATTATATAATATATTCAGCCCTGCTTTCGCACATTTAAAATATAGGGCAATAGTCAGCGATAACCTCTCCCATTTACGTAAAACTTAGCTCAAAAATGAAAAATAAATCTTCATGTGAATTCTAAAGGCTTAATGAATGCAGAAGTAACTTTCATGGGACAGACGCAATGGATAAATTCGTTTAAACTATGCGCAATACAATCCTCAAGACAATGAATGCTTCCCCGGTTAAGTAGAGACTACAGTTACAAACATTCCTTGGATAGTTTCCAACCAAATTAGTCTGTTATACGAAGTATGCCAATCTCTCACGAGAGTAAACATCCCTAAGCTCCATGAATGCAACTAGGGTATGCACGAGAACCATCTACTGTGAAAGGAGAACCATAGAGTATTAACGCACACCTATTCAACGTTAATAATTAAAATTGTAATTAGAGCAATATAAATTTGACATATATGTATATGGAAAATTATGAATGGAAAATAAACTGCGCTAAATTGAACCTTAAATTTAAACTTAGTGAAAAGTATTCGATTGATTCGATGAATAATATGTATGAATGCTGAGATTCCCAAAAAATGATAAAAATTGAGATACTTTGAAAGGCATGAATATGTTCAAACATGTTATACTCTTCAAACGTGATATTCATCGTTAACTTCACATTAATCGTAATAGACCTAATGCTCAATAATGAAAAACTATGATCCTTACGTTGGCATAGGCACAATTAGCCAAGAAAATGGACACTGATTACCAGTTTTCGGACAAATACCAATTCAAACCTAACTTAAATACTAATTCCAATGATAAAATTTTCCAAGACGGCACAAACATCGAAAAAAATTCAATGACTTTCTACATATAAAAAAAGGGGTGCTGATATCCGTTTCCACTCTATTCTATTCATTTCACAGTTATTCATTCTTTCAAAAATACAGTCACGTTTCAGACATTCGTATGCACGTATGCTCCCACCTTGTAATCTACTTCTGGCACGCGCTTGAAAACAATCCACGCATTTTTACGGCAGTTCGTATGCTTCCGCAAGCCACTATTCACTTCATCTCATCGGAAAAAAGACATACATTCCCGTCTCAAATATTTCACGAACGGATTAATAAAGAAAATAATTCCGCCCACAATAACTATCAGCCAATGAGATTGAGTTGGTTGAGTTCATTTAATATCTGCATCCATTTCTTGCCCCAACGGATAGACTGCCGACTCCGCAACTCCATTCATCCAATCATTCCTCAAACAAACTGAAAGTCACAGAAGTCACACACGCGGGCAAATCACGACCACGGACCAGCACGCACGTTTAGTCCTCGTAATCCAATTCGATCCAACTCCCTCTCATAATACGAAAGCGGTGCTTTGAATTATTCCGCCGACTGATTCCGACCGTAATTGGTACGGAATATTTCAAGGTGCTTATTTGAGAGAGAGAAAGAGATATGATCCCATTTATTTCGAAAATGACTGGTCCATATCACTTCATTCCCACATCCTTTTTCCTCTTCTTCCACCTAACTTTAATGCCCGCGGCTACGCCCTTGCGGAGCGACGTCGGCCCATTGTACTACTTCCATTTCCACGAATCTATGGGAAGGATGCGAGCTATTTAATGCGACACGCTCCCCCACTACCGGGCTTGTGCCACGAAGGCCGATCGGAATGCCTATGCAGCCGCCACCAACCCTCCCCCCCCCCCTTGTCTCTTCCAGTGGGATATGGTACGAAACATAGTAATTCCGTCCAAGTTACTTCCAAGCAATTTTAGAAATGTTTCGAGTCAATTTGGACTTACAAATCCATCGATCCGCTTCAACAAACCGTATTTTGCTTACTCGGTGAGGAATATATAATCTCGCCATTAAATAATAACCCCGGGGCACCGGATACATTATTTCAACGGAGCCAATCAGTTGAAACAGTTCCTTCTGCCAATACAGCATCCCAAGAGAGGGTAATAGTATATGTATACGTAACATGGCAATTCAATCTCAATTCGTGCATTAAAAAACCATCTGTAATATGAAGTTTCAGTTTTATGGCATTCGGAGAACAAAAAAATATGCATAAAAAATGTCGAAAAATAAATAATATTCGGTCACTCAACATGCTTGGAAGATAATAGAAACATCTGTACAGGATGAACGATTCCCAGCTAGTTATACTTCAGCCAGTTACGTATAAAACCACTTAATAAAAAAAGTGTAGCGCTGTATATTTTATTAATAGCAACATAATAGTAGCTACGGTATAGCTAATCTACTCAGTCCACTTAGCTTTGCCCATAAATAACGTTTTTTTAATTTCCTACACCATTTATAGTTGTTCTGTAATTCATTTACATGATCAACGGTTTAAGTACACAACTATCGTCATTTCTTAAAAACCATTTTGTTGCAGTATTCAGAACTACTTTCATAAATTATCACACTGTACTTGTTTTCTATCAGACGCATAGTTCGGTTCCCCAAAGCTAAAAGTAAACATCTTTGTGTAGATGTATAATTTCCTCTAAGGGGTTTGAAAAGCGTTTAAATTATATCTGTGAATATTTTTTTTGAGAATTTTTACACTTAAACCTATTGCTCATATTAATCAAGATTTACAAAAATATTTAGTTGGCATAGGAAGTAATTCAGACTGTTAAAAATTAATTTAGAACACCTAATATGTTCACATGCTCACAGAGATTCTGAATTTCCAAGAAAAAGTACGGATTTTGAGTCAAATGTCAAAGTTTCGGAACTCTTGGCACTTTTTTAAATAATCCAGTATCAATCGAGCTATTTTCAACATGTTTGATGAAGATGGGACTTCTAGATCACGAAAATGAAGTAGCTCCAAAAAAAAATAGGACGCCGTGAAATGCACACCATATTATTTGATTTCGACTCACGTTCACTAAGAGCCTGCACATGACCAAGTCGAATCAACAGGTGCAATGCTGGCAAACGACAAGGCCAAAATCAAGTTTTTCTAGAGACGGAAATAATATAACGCTCAGTCTTAAACAGCGTTTTTTTAAGCCATGCTGTTTATTTTTCCAGTGAAGCAAGCTTTCAAGAACCGTAAAATAATTTTACCGCGACCCAGTTCCCATTGCTTGAACATAAAATGTACGTAACGCATACATTATACGCCTTACGCTGTTCATAATTCAAATAATATCCAGAAAAAGGAATGAAGTAAAGGAAAGCAGTTGAGTGTCACCTTTATAAATTGACGCTCAAACAATTCCTTATATTTTTCCATGGTTTTACCGAAATTATTTTATATTCACTGGTCACAGAATACGTTTAAATCTTAAAGTAGTAGCATGGGATTATTAGATTGCATGCTTGCTTTACGGGAAAATCACGGAATGATTACCTGAGCGTCGCTCTAGAATTACTGCCATCCTAAAATGCATTCAAAGAAAAAGTTGAAGTAAGCTTGACGGTTCAGATTTGATTAATCGATCTAAGTTTTTCGATCATTGCTTTAGCACATAAATCCAACATGGGTTCTCAGGAACCAATACATTGCTGGCATTCTTATATCAAAATTAAATAATTGGATGCCAAGCGACATAGGAAATAAAATTATAAAGAACTGGCATTGAAAATTATCAGCTAACATTACGTTTTGCATCAATTTTTTTTCATTTCCTCATCCAAGATACTAATTTAAACTCATTTATATGACTTAGGTACAAAAAGTCATTCTATATGTGTTCCAATTAGTCGGCTCGATACTTTAAAGTGTTCAGGAAATCACGCAGTGGACAGTGTGAAACTAGGAAATTATCTCATGAGAACCAACGTACTCTGACGAACTATTTCTTCCGTTTAAACAATTTCTCGTTGTCGCAACTCCTGCCAGATATTTTTCTTCATACTATAAGCAAATGGACATATCTGTTCTCTGTTTATTTTCTTCAGCTTAACAGATATATAATTTCCCAAATTGCAATCTGTAGGTTTGGCCACATTTGGTCTATGTATTTTCAGTCCTTTCGAAACTCCCTCGATTCTATTCGCTTGGTGGATACGGTAACTCAGTTACGAGCTAACCCGAGTTTCCAATTCCCCACTCAGACGATAATATCCAATTGTCATGCTATGAATTTTCATACTCTTGTCTTATGCAATAGTGAGTCAACGGCTAGCGATACGCATTCAACCGTCAAATAATAGTGGAAATCTACTTACTAATACCATGCTCATAAACTAACATGGGTTGTATTAAGCGTGGAAGTACTCTCAGGCCGAGGTCACGGACTAGAATTCCGCTGACCCATTTCCATCGGCATGCTTCAATTTTCGAACAAAAACGAGCCGGGAAAGCCACAACATCACTAGCCAAGCTTTCAAAGGGGATCAGAGTGCTGGACCTTTTGTGTTTAAATCATAGATTTAAAAGTCAAAAACAATAGAAAAGCAACTGAAGGAAGGAATAATAAAGTTTATGCAACTGTGATAGCAAAATAGAAAAAGTATTCAACTTTTATGATCTATTTTCTTTATTAAAATTACGTACAATTTTGAGTGAATACGGGTAAAATAACACCGTATTACATAAATTAAGTGGAGATAGACTCGATCACAGTTCAAAAAACAGTGATTACTGGTGACGAGTGTGTGAGAATGAGGACTTGTATGCATTGCCTTCCCACTCCCACTGTACCTCACCTGCCACTGTAGTGACAAGAACTGCTTTTTAGAGTTTATTAACTTGTGGCCACGTTGGCGGCGGGGTAATTTCCTCACCTGCCAACCCAGAGGTCGCGGTAAGCGTATTTCAGGATGAGCATTGCCCTCATTACGGCAGTTACATGGATACTATGGTGAAACGAAAAGAGTTTACAGATATTTCGAAAGCTTTGCTGAAGAAACAATGGACTTTAAGGCCCTTTTAAACCTGTAAACTATTTTAAAACATCTTCTATTTCCTCAATGACTTTTTTCTTGAGATAGCTGTCTCTTTCTGCACTCGATCACTTCATTTCGTCCTTCTTTAGTCCGCTACCTGAAAAACTCTGTATTGGTTGCCTAATATAGTACTGGTATCTCATGCTCTAAGAAGTACGTTCATTGGAATAATAGTTAGTGACCTTCTTCCTCCTGGAGCTGTTCCATTCCAAATCTTCTTGTCCGGATACCTCGAGTCCACGAAGAACTCTTCTTCCCTAATTTCCTGGCTTTAAATCCTGGCCCAGAGCCTTGGTCGGCGCACCCCCGCGTCTTCCTGACGGAAAGGATGACGTCGTTTCCACGCCGTTCACCTTTATTCCATTATTTTATTTCTTTTAATACACTCCGGAGGAGGAGTGGTCCAAAATTCATTATCTCCCGCGTAAGCTGACATCATCTCACACTTAATAAATTCCAAGTTTTACGGACGTCACAGCAATTACGGCCCGAGTTAAAAAATACATCTTCTCCGCCGGTGTCGTCCGGGGATTCTAAGAATGTTTGTAGGGGAGGTGTTACCTCGCTTCTACCCCGTTGGATGAGAACCTCCGAGGAGTTAAACGATTCTAACTCCCCCTGAGGGTATTATTAATACGTTTATTGCCAACCGCTGGTGAACCTATTTTGTAAAACACGCCATCCTGCGTCGAAGTGGATTCTCTACTTGGCCGTTTTCTCTGACGATGAAAGAAAGCAATTTCGCTGAGATAATCAATACGTGGCAGTGTAAACATAAATACTAAAGAACGCTAGTTGACATGTAGACAGCAAAGTAATAAACGCCATTTCTCTTTACGCGTAATCCAGTAATAATTCTAAAATGAGTCTAAGTGTCCGCTGAATTAAAGAAAGGAAGATATAACTCGAAAAATTTAACTTTATCAATTAAGACCACGATTCAGATATTTTTATTAATCTCAGTTAAGCCTTACGTGATGTTCTGACGCCCAGCTATATTTTTATAATAATGAAAGGTCATTGCAGTATCAAGTATTGAAGATTTTCAAGCAATTACTATCGAAAAACTCATTTCTTTTATATAATAATCCACCTCCTAGGCTACTTCACGCTAAAAGCAAATAATATTTCGTGGAGATAATTTCATCTCGACTTCTATCAAAATAAATAATAAAAAGAGTTGTTCAATGCTCTAAACTTAATGATTAAAAATCCCCGAAAGATATAATAGGAAGAAAGAATTATCCCTCGCTCCTACTGACTCCACCCTTCGCGTATTCCCCATCTAACCACCCCCTACCCTCCACTCTTTGCATGTGCCGAACAACCCTTCTCTGATAATGTCCTTAGAATCACTAATACCTCATTCCAAAACCTGCCTCTATCCCTTCTATGTCCCCTTCCCGCCTAACTCTTATTTATTCTGACCTCCTTCCTACCCCCAGGATACCAGCTACCTGGAATTGACCACAAGTGCTTATCTTCCCCCCTCTTTTTATCTCTCCATTTCTTTAGTTTCTCTGTTTCTTTGGGTTTCCCGTATTCCCTCTCTTTGTTCCCACCTACCTTACTCCTCAATCTTTTCTCCTTCCCTTCCTCAAACAGGTACAAATATATGTATCACATGTTGAATCTTATCTTGTACCTGAAGAGGTCCGATGAACTGAAACGCGCTGTACGTTGCACATAAATCTGTGGAAAAGTGCAAATTTGTTTTTCTCGTAGACAGAAGTTATATCAATGTAAAAAATAAAAATACATTGGGCTACAAAATTTATAATAAAATGGTAAGTAAAATTTCGATATATCCCATTTGAACAATTATTCTCGTATAATTAACTGGATTTAAATGCATCTATTTATAACAAGTCAGTGCATGTAATCCATATTTTTCAGGACAAGGCTGAAAATTAGGCATCGTAAAATGGTTTAATTAGGATTTAAGTAATGCTTTATCACTCAAATTTGTAAGCCTAATATGTTTAAGTTGATTCGTATGTTAACGAGAAGAATATAAAGCCAGTATGGAAGATTGGAACTACGAAACATAAACTGTTCAATGCTTAGAAGTTCAATGTTTTCAATGTTTAGAAGAACGTCCAATAAATGAACTTCGAAATATAAATTGTCCTTATTAATAATTATCTTTGTTACAATTCAAAAGATTTAAATATAAGATAGGCTAACAAATAGCTACTTAAAAATTGGGGACCGGTTAATTAAAGAAGCAACAATGAAAATGGCTGAAGTTCCTGTTTTTCTTTCAAGTATAGAGTAGGTTTTATAAAATATTTCTCATACAAAATTAACCATTAGGTGATTATTTTAAGAAAATAAGCATGATAGCTTCGTAGAAAGGTAATTTGATAAAATACAGTAGTATTTTATCAAATTACCTTTCTACGAAGTAGTAGATAGTAGTCACCACCTCTGATCAATGTTAAATATTCTAGAAAAACAATATATATACGGAAATATTTATTTTAGAGAAACCCAAAAAAAATTAAAAACAGTGATTTTCTTAAACATGCATAAACTCCTTAAAAAGCATAGCTATCATAATAATTTATTCATAATATTTAAACTATCCAGGAAATCATTGAAAAAAAGGATTTAACAATCGTTTAAGATATAATATGGTGATCAGATTCGCTCGATGAAGGGTCTGAACCTCCCAGTCTGGGAAGCAAGTTCATTCTTTAAGCTACTTCCAGGTTCGTATCCCGGTATTGAAAGGATTTTTCTGTGGTATCAAGAACCGTGCTTGGGTCCTTTATGAAGATCATATAATGAGGAGTACGGTGTCAATCGGATGGGACATTAAACTGTGGACCACTTAGAACCACTGTTTAAGAGTAAACTAACATAGGTGGCGGATTTCTTCCAACAACTCCCCAATTTCCTGAAAATTCTATGTCTACCAAACCACCCACCTTTCCCTAAATACGCAAATGAACACATCTCTCAGTCGTCTCTCCAAATAACTGTTACTCGTTAATTTTAGATGATAGGGAAGGTTTACATCACCAATTATATTATTTAATGTCATGAGTAAACGATAGTAACTTGGGCATGACGGAAAAAGATGTTTAGAGACACAAACAAGACAAAATATGAAAGGGACAAATATGAATTTCTCTCTCTATAATAGAAAATTCGTACGGTACTGGGAAATGAGAAAAAAATATTCCTTCCTCATGTCAATTTTCATTCCTAAAACCTCTCTAGTAATTATTCAGAAGCAATTTGTGTAACCCACTAGTATTTATGATTTTACTTCCTGGATTGGAGAATCCATGAAAGGCATGATTGCAATCGCGTTCACCCCACATTACCGGCACTAAATATAATATATAACGGAAATAAAATGAAAAACTTTATATTTTTAATGGTTAACAGTTCATCGGAGAAAAAAATAACGGCTCAGTTCCTACTCCAGCAATTTTTCATATAACCCCACAATAGTATTTGAATTGACCATATTCGAGATAATGCACCGTTAAATTCAACCGCCTCACTAAACTACCGAAGCTACCAGGAACCTACATTTTCCTCGTCCATAATCTTCAACGTAACACGGGAGTTACGTTCTAGAAGCGGGTATCATCGATCCCGCAAGTGCAATCCATTGTGTCAACAAAAAGCGGAAGCCCTTCCGTCACATCATGACTGCAATTTGCTAAAGCTAGTGCAGGAAATTCTCAGTACGTGGTGTTTGGCGACGATGTTGAGAGTTTTCGAGATATTACTTCCTGTATGAGAAGGGTAAGTGTTAAGAGAGAAGGATGGAGAGAAGTAATAGACATTTATGGCGGGAAAAATAATAATGAAAAACCTGAAAAGTGGAAGAAGGTAGGTAACCCTCTGCGAAAGAAGAATTTTATATGGGCGTGGGAGAGGTAAACTTCAAAGAACTGTGCTATAATTCTAATATAGGCAAGAATTAAAGACTCAATCCTACACCTACACAACATCATTCATTCAAGGTGTTCTGCATATAAAAAGATAGGTTGTAATCGCGAAAGGTTTTTCTTGTTTGCCGTGGATTTAAATTTTTTCATTTCTTCGTAACATCGGTCTGCTTTTATGATAATTAAAAACCCTATTTTCTTTCTTTCTCCATATTTTGTTTACTCAAAGTTCTCCTTTCTATAATAGCCCTTAAAATATCTTTGTCTTTCAATAAATCCTCCTGTCAATTCCTCTGCCTTTTTGTTTTATTTCCACGAGCTATTTCCTCTTTTCGCTTAACCTGCTAAAAACTCAGCGTTCATTTTCTCCCTAACCCCAAATACTCCCTCCATGTTTTTACATACCCACATATCAAAAACCTATATTCCTTTGCTTCATTGACCATCACACCATGCACTATCTGTAATATGAAAACTGTATATAGTACACTTTCGGGCAAAATCTTGGCCTGGATCATGCTGCGAGGATAGATTTCCGGATTTCCTTAAAGTTAAACAAGCTTCCAATGTTTGTGCTCAACTCCGGTTGTGTATGAGCTAATGCAGTTCTCTTAGAGCTCGTGTTAAGCATTAGAGCTGTAAGAGAGTGCAGTAATATTAGCTACTGGTCTCAATAAAAAACTTAATCCAAACACGATTACGTAGAACAGGAACGCTAAGAATAACTTTAATATTCCAGAACTATGCTCAAATTAGACGTCTATTCCAACAGCAGTGTAACCTTCCTTAAATATCTCCGAGCAAAGGAACAGGATTCTCGCGGTCGACCGACTCCGCCGTTAATTTGAACAGGGAATGGCAACCACGCCTCTAGAACCAGAGCGTCACTTCCATGCAAGGCCAGACTATGTATAGTCAAGCCGCCCACGCGGTCTGCCCTTAAAGCGGACGCCTTGAACCACAATGGGGCACCTGCTTGGCCATGAGTCGTTCACCCTATCGCCACAAAACGAAGCTCCGACGTTTTTTTTATACATATTTCACCTCCGAATAATGAATAATACTCTAAATGCATAACGAAGCCTAGCTGTAACAAATAAAATTACCTCGGATTGAAAATCACGAGGGATATAGCACGACGATTACTAAGATGAGAGAAGGAAATAAACTTGCCGCGTGAGTGAAATCTCAAATGAGTAATATACTTTGGGGAAACGAATGGAAAAAAGAAATAAGTGATAACCTCACAATGAGACAATTAAAAGTGTTTACGGACGTGAATGTAGTCAAATAAAGGAAAGAAATAAAAATATGGTAAATGTTAACGATATAAATGTTTAAAGGTGTGGTCAGCTGGTATTTCTATAATAGAAAAGGTCCGAATAGAAATAGTTCGTGTGGCCAAAAACGTGTCACATTCAATATCGGATGAGATCCACACAAAAAAAACAACTGCCAAAACAAATGCCACATTCGCAACCTGAAGAAAATACGAAAAGAGACAAAAGCAGCTGATGTTGGGGAATCACTCGAGTAATGCTAAAAATAGACCTCAAAGAACGGCGATGGGAAGACGGAGAAAAATGAAGATTGGGATTCGGAAGACTGCAAATAACGGTATAAAAACCGATGCACATGAAGCCCAACATTCTTCATTCAATTCAGTTATATCAAATTCCAAATTTAAAAAGAAACCTTTTCGTCGCGCACAACTTGCAGCCAGTAGGATAACTTCTAAGCTGAAAAAACACAAATTTCTCCCCGTGCATAATTTTAATGTTTGAATTGTGACAGAGAATTCTTAATTCATGTTATGAACAATTTTTAACCAATTTCGCTAAATGAAACAGGATTGTTCCACGAACTAAAATTTTCCAAACAATATTCTGTCGTTAGTATACATTTGTAATTTTCTTTTTTCTGATTTACCGCATTCTCAAACATTCCGAAACGGTTTTAAGAATCGTTTAACATATGCCTTAAAGACGAATACAGTTAAATTTTTATTGTTGACCTATAAAATCACACTTCATCATTGAATACCTTCAGCATACTCATCCTGTCGCTTTCTGATAAATCGCCCCATCCTATGCTACAGGTCCCACATAAAAACCTCATCCAGACAATCATATTGCCCGATGATGCCTAAAGAGCAAAAAAACCGGCAAATTCTTTCATTTTAATCAAAGCCTCAAGATACACAGAATATTATTTGTAAACGACTGCAATTAATCCGGAAAACGACTGCATCACCTTACCGGAAAAGGCTTCTGTAAGCAAAGATTTTATTTGTTTCAAAATAAATAATAATTTATAAACCCAAACCACTTTGCTTTTCCACATCAACTTTTTATTTTCGCGATCCAGGTTTCGTTATAGCATAACATCATCAGGACCTGATTTATAAAAACGTCAGTATTAAGATTTTCCACCAAGTTACGCCAGAAACTGTTTTATTTATAAACCCCTTATATGTACCATATCTACATTTACATAAAACCCCACAAGGCCGTGTGGAGGCGGGTATTAGGTCACTATCAATACATACACAATCATTAAATTTCTACACAGCTCGATCATGCAATAGAACATCGTTCATCACCACTAGAGGAGCTCCTTGCATGTAAGCACATTCAGTAACAGGAAAATATTCAAATTATACACGAAATATGTTATAAAAATAGATGTATTTAAGATGCATTCATTATATCGACAAAATACGAGTATATACCCTCTTTGCGCCTGCAATCATATCTAATCTATTTTGATGCCTAATCTTACGAGAAAAAAGACATTTTAATTTTATCTCTGATTTTATGCACGTAATTTGATCAGCCATTGTAGTTTGGGGCCTGTAACATGTCTTTAATATGCTTGGACTAGTGTATTCTCCTTTGGTCGAAAAACATTTGATTCCGCCTTCCCCACCTCTCCTGTGTTCGTCCTTAATGCGTGTTCCTTTCCCCTTTCCTCATATCTCTTTCAATGTGAATGAATATATATATATATATATGTATGTATGTATGTATTTCTATATATATATATATATATATATATATATATATATATATTTCTATATATATACATAAATATAAACATTTCCACATATACGAGTATATACTCGTGGATACACATATGCATGTATATACTTTCTATAATAACTCTAATTTTAATTAACGAGATCACTTTCATTCATTTGTTATCCCACAGAAGCCTCGCTTCTTGCCTACTCTTGTGGCACGGCAAAGGTGATTTGCCTTACATTGCCGTCTAACTCCCAGCAAACTCATCAACTAACCAATGCGATCGTATCATAGATAAAAACAGGTGCTCAAATTTTACTTCTCAAGATTTATGCTGGATTTATGAACACAAATCATAAACCTAATTTGGTGGTTATCAAAAAAATTCTATGTCATGTCATTTACCCAATAGCCACTACTATATCCATTAGAAGGAAACTCTCGTCAGCCGGATGAGTCTTCTAACCAACATTTCCTCACTGAGCACCCTAATCTCCTGGTAACGTGGAGACCACGAAAACAAGGCCTTACGAAGACACGAAGCGAGCTATGCTCTTACAATTCTTACAAGCTTTGTAAGGAATACTAGAAAGGGACTTTAAACATTTCGTTTCTCTCTCTCTCACTCTCAAATCCTCCTCTTTAAATTAGAGACGCGGGGCACCATAAAACCACACGATAGCGAAAAAGGGGCCAGGCATGACGCCGTTACGTATGCAGGGGATCCCTACCGCGTAGGATCGTGCGTGTCCCAACGTACGCCATCTAAATTGCCCATTCCCCTGATATCCAGATAAACGCTACCCAAAAATAAACAAAGATGGGCCATGCCGTGAAATGGGGTCCGGGAGAGAGGGAAAAAGAGGAAAATCGGTTCCCACAGGGAATACCCAGGCATAGGCGTGAGGAAAAGTTTAGTCATAATTGACTTCGACGGCTTGATTACCACAACTGACTCCACCAAAGTTCTTTTTTGGGGTAGGGGGCAATATAAGGTACGATGCATAAAACGGCGGCTTCCATGGGAAGTCGAATTGGAGAAACAAGTAAAACCCCAGAACAGAGCCTTAATGGTCTGAAGAAAGTGAAATACTATAAGAATCAATGAATAATTCAAAGTACAAACATTTTATTCGTAAAGATGCAACGCATCTAGTGAGGCTTTTTGCTAAGCAGACGTCAAGTCAAGGTGAAGACCTACATAAGTAAAAACTCATCAATTTTAAGGGAACTGTTATGGGAATTAATAATTATTATTAATTCCCATATTATTATGGGAATTAGTTATATTATTATAATCATACGCCGCAAACTAAAGAAAATTATGAACACAATATTTCACTAATACTCTAGGAGGAAAGTGTAGAACATAAAATACAATGACGGTTTACCTTTAAATTTAGTAATAATGACTTTATAAAACTATAATTACATATAATACCGATGTATCACATCAACAATATGACATTCCTCCTGCTTTGTTACAATATTACAGCGAATACTGTCAAATCATGGACATTTAGGACCTAAATTATTTACGACCATATTTTCTTAAACTTCAACTAAGCCGGAAAAGTCATGTATAAATAATAACGAGGTACTACTCATTTCTAAGTTATTCCATTTTTTTGTCGGGATTGGCACTAGGTAGATTTGGCTTAAAATTTGTAGACTCACTCTATGAGTACATGACATGAATCACTGCACTATTGAGTGAACAGGTTACGTATAGCGGTCGTTAAAGTGAAATGCGTTTTCAAATGCGCAAGAACAGCGGGTAATCATTTGTTTTCTCTACTTGCGTGCTTCAACACCCCATGAAATTCACCAAATATTAAGTGAAATAGTTGTCGATAGCGTTATGGATGCAAAAAATATGCGTTCCTGGGCGTGACAGCTCAAGAAATACCAACCTCATGTGACAACAAACGCAATTAGCCCCGGTAGTGACCAACAATGGGTAAATGGGACCACTAGAATCGTGATCTCTGCGGCCATTGTGCCAACCTCGCGAAAAACATGCACGTTTACAGGATGATTATACTTATAAGTACTATAGCTTTCAATTTTCTAACGTAAGTAGCTTACCAGATAAACCTAAGAGAATCTAAAACTTGCGGGCACCCTCTAATTTGAAATAAAATCAATGTCAAAGAGGGAAAGAAAATTGAAATGAGTATATACGATAGTTAAGAGATAATATCATCGCAATATTCACGAGGAATGTAGAAACAAATATGTCCAAATCCAAATTTTGTGTGAAAAAAATCAGGTAAGGGCAAGTTCATGTCATGGGCAACGTTTGGATAGCAATTCCATTCAACATCTCTACACTTCTTTTCCTTCTGAAAAATTAAAAAAAAAATAAAACAAAAAACTCAGCAGAGAGCTAGTTTCATCAGATAAATTATGTGAATGTGTATCCATGAGTAAATCCATCGCTTTTCAATTATAACAAAAAGGTTTCTTTACAAGAGATAATGTAAAATGTAATAGAAAAAAAACTAATAACAAAAAGAATGCAAACTAATTGGAAATTTTGAACGCACCAGACTACCAAATATATGCTCTTACCCTTTACAATGCAAGCAGGCACTCTCTTTAATTGGGAGTTTCCGTCCCATCGACCGGCCAGTGTGATATCACCCCTCACCATTACCATAATAATTAGAAGCAAGGGAATCTAATTAAATATTCAGACGCATATGGGCCGGATGGGCCACGAAGAGAGGGGGGCGGGCACGGGAGGGATGATGCCTCGCGGCGAGGCGAAGGACGGGAGCGGAGGTTGACGTTGATGAAGCTAAACGGTGGTGGGAGGGGAGCAGAAAACGTCAATCTGGGAACCACGAGTTTCTCTACCCCGCTCCCTCTCCTCCCTTCCCGGCATCTCCGCATCAACCCTTCCCCCCTACTCGTGCACGGATACACTGACGTCCACCCACACGGCACCTCTTGTCGCGCTCCCGCCACCGCTGCTGCTCTTAATTCAATTAAAAGGGACCGCCCGCTCAGTGTCCGCTCCGAAGGCTCTCTCCCACTTGAAGCGCCACCTACCTCTTCTCCTCCCCCTCTCTCTCCCCCGACTCTCCATCATTCCACCCGTCTAGCCACGCCACCACCCACAGAGCGCCTCTCGTTTTCTTGCCTCTCCCACTCCGGCCCATCCAACCTGGCCAATCACTCTCTGCCGCCTGCAAAACCGCGCCATCTACCCCACATTCCCGCCATCTCACGGCCATCCAATGCTCTGAACCACAATTCCACGAGAGAATATTACGCCGAGGTCAAGAAGCGCCGTAGAAAAACGTACAAGTTAAATGATATCGTGTGGAAAGTGGCCATGGGTGGCGATTTATTTAGCTTCCTGCGAATGAAGGTTTACTAATCTGTATGAGAACATGGTTAATTACTAATATGGATTGGGTCTAGAAATATCATTACGTAGTATTGTTGGATCATTCACGACCGCTGAAAGGATTTTGAAGCAAAAAAATGAAGTGCATACGACAAACAATTTTTAAAAATAGTCATTTCAAATTTTCTCCTAAAGATCCCCTTCATGTTTAACAGTTTTAACTACGTTTTTGGGTGTTCCAAAATAACAATGATCTCTTCTGGTATTTCTCCACTCACTCACTAAATTATTACGGCAACCAGAGTTACGATGGTGCATAAAATCATCACGTATTGAAGCAGAAGCAAATAATAAAACCAATTGGTTTTATTATTTGGTGGCAATGGTTAATATATGATAAATTTTGGAATTGCACGGTAGAGTGTCTTCAAGTGTCAGTGTTATAAGAACTCGACATTAGTCTCCAACTTACTTTCGAATTGCATAAACGAATCTTACATGCCATTTAATGAGCATCCATTGATGATAATAGCAAAAATATAGTGGCGTTTTATTAATTTTGGCAAATAACAGAAGAAAGATAATGCAACCACATAAAATTATTTTATAAAATTAAGCCTCAGCAGTTAGTACAATAAACGATAATAATAAATCCCAGAGTATTTAATGCTTATTAATATTATTTCTCCTACAACTCTTTAATTAATGTCAATCATGCATTAACAAAAGATGAAAAGGAATATGTTTATAATACAACGATAATATAATCGTATTGCTGACTATACATATATAATTAGTATTACTCTTTGTAATCTACCGGTCAAGGTAGATATTAAAAAGAAAATAAGTTACCAAACGGTACAGAGACAATTCCTTTGCCTCTCCTAACAAAATACCACCTTACATCCAACACTAAAATAAGCCCCTATTCCATGACGGATAATTCATTCCTCCCTTCATTCCGTCCAACATCCCTATCTTATTTCTACCCCTTCCTCAATTCCTAACATTCTCCCCCTGTCAGTCTTCAACATCCCTTTTCCAATCAATCCATCTGCCCTGCCTCTTTTTGATTTCTCCCGTCAATCCTCTCTCATCCACCAACATGCCAAGCCCTTCTTCGTTTGTTTCCCTTTATGCCTTTTCACTGTTATCATCCTCCACACCTATATTTAAAAAACCTGTTTCATTGACCATATTTTCACGCCGTTCAAAACAACGTTCAATATCAAAGTTTTGAGGAGCATTTTCTTAAAATCCATATTTAAAACTCACACACACACATAAACACACACCTACATGTGTGTGCGTGTCTACATCAGGTGAACTACATAGGGGGTTATTTTCATATTTCATAGCATATTTTACATATTCCTTTTCTCGCTTGTTTTAGTAATTGAAAACACGATTTTAGTTTTTATATTTTAGTAAAACAATCTGGAGTTTAATGGCAATAAATCATACGCAAGTCAATGCGGAAAATATTGCACGTAGTTAACTATCACTAGCCCACAGCGTGAACATACTGAAAAAATGGTTTCATTATAAGATTTTCCAATCGTGATAATTACACATTATATAATGATTAGCTCCCTCCCCCTAGTAAGTCTCTTATTAGGTGAATTTGTAAGGCATTCGAAGTGAAGCACAAAGGAAGTCTTTGGAGAGGTTTATCTCTAAATCTCTGTTAGCCAGAAAAGAAACGGTACTTAAAAAGACAAAAGTGAAGGTTAACCTATACTTTATCGTTTCAAAAGTGATGACCAGTGAATCAGCATACATGAGGGATATCTACTACTTTATCACAAATAACTTTTAAAATATCCATGCGCAAAGGAATATGTAATTACCCTAATGAATGGAAATTCACATAAAAATACTACTCACTGATTTTCACAATTATTAGTTGAATACATACGAGAAGAATTCGTTTCGTGACCGAGGATAATACAACAGTCACGAGGCAAATAAATATGAACCCTGGGCAATTCAAATTCCTGTCCAAGAACATTCACCAAAAAATATCATGCATCACTTTCTTTCTCATCTATATAAACTAATCATGACATTATTAAACGTATATAGGTTCTTCAATATGCATAGTACTTCTAGGCGTCATCTTACAAAATATTGGCGAGAGATTAATAAATACTTTTGAAATAAGCTTACCAAATAAAAGTAAAAAAAATAAAGGGAAGGGAAATCCCAAATAATTTTTAAATGCATGCATCACACGCCTCAGAAGAACTGATCATATATGTCGGGGCTAACATTAGCCCAGCGCTTTTCATTGCATTTCCAAAATTCCTTTGTTTACTCACTTTGGCGCATTTAATTGTATCAAAATTGATCTTCAAATATCCAATACGACTAATTAATGAATGATACACAAAAAAGTGTAACGTTCTTCCGATCCATAATTCTAAAATATCACCTGGCCCCCCTACCCTGATGTGTGAATATTCACACGCCGTCGGGCTTGGTACAAGGGTGAGCTCTACCATCACCTACTAAACCGACCTTCGGGTTGATTACTGCGTTTATGTTTATACATATATATATATACACATATATATGTATATATTTATACATATATATACATATATATATGTTTATATATTCATTCAAACAGAAATAGGAATAAGGAAAGGGGATAGGAAAACACATAAAAGGCGAACACAGGACATGTGGGGAAGGCGGTTTTTGAGCAGATCACGAAAGTAAAAATATTTCCTTATCCGGGATATATATATATTTGAAATGTACGCTCTCCGGTGACGCACAAGCACACAAACAGATAAAAAATATTCAACACACAGAAACACAAAGATGTGAAGGAAGAGCAAAGATTGTATGTTCTGACAAGGGTGAGGGTAGGAGAGGTCAGGGACCAAAAGGAAACGGACACCGGAGGGGATATGTAGACAGCTATTGGAAGCATTTAGTGGACATGGTTCGGTCCGGGAGGATTAAATGACTGTAGAACCCAGATATACGCCACCTCGCGGGTTCTCACCGCTATGCTACTTGCAGATGAGATACTAATACTAGGCCTAAGTCACGCAGTTATTAACAGTAGTCTACCGCTCCAGATAGGTTTATGATGTTCTACTTCCTTACACGATACAAAAACACTATAATCATTCACTGAAAATCGTCTTTCTTTTTCCAAATACTTTCCACCTTCCTTCATGCTGTCCATCATTTTCATGTTTCGCTTATCTTGCTTTCTCCCCTACCAGAGACTTCGGAATTTCACTTTCTGTTAAAATATATGCTATGTATAAGCTCCTTCTGTTTACTTAAAAGTTCAAGCAACATCCATCTGTCTTCTTTCGACTATACCTAAAGCCTCTTTGTTTGCTTAACAGACGCGATGCAATTCACATTTAATTCGTTCCATTGACAGCGGTACGGATACCGAGATATCTTTTGGATTTCTCGGATAAACGGAAAGTTATCCCCAAATTGCTCCTTGGGAATGGACGCTGATCAATGACGCCGGGAAGATCAATGGTGACGATAAGTTACCTCTTTTCACGAAACGGTAAAAAAAGAAAGATACATACAAGAGGATAACCAATGATTACGCGAAACCTTGAATTTATAGACAAAAGACAAAAATGAAAATTTTGAAGACTTTGAAAGACAACATTAAAAAGAAAAATTCCCCTAATATAAAAAAAAGTCTTGGCATACGCGATATAAAGACTACCAACATTATTTATTTTACTTATTGAACCCGTTTTTCGCCGTTTTGTGTTTTGGTAAACCGGCGTGTATCATATATATTATTCTTATCTTAATCTGCTCTACTCCTTCTCGGCTATTCTTTCATTAGATTGTTACTTTCAACTTAGACACGAAATGTGCTTTTATTTTCAACGGATTTAGGTTTGAACAAAAAAGAACTTAACATAAAGACTATTGTACTCTCAGTTTTTGCCGTCACGAAGCTAGCCGTCTAAAAAAACACCAATATTGAATCAACAGAGGCACGAATGAATGAACGCACTGAGAAATGTTGGAATGTGAAGAAATGACACCGGAGTTGGAAAAGCTCGTGGTCTTCGCCCTTGGCCTCATTTAACGCACACTACATTTCCTTCAAACCCACACCCGCTACCTCTGTTTTTCCACACCCTTTGACACAAGACAAAGGGGAGCTGAAGAGAAGAAAACAGGGTGGTTTAACGTAAGACAAGACGTTATGGAGTTCAAGAAATCTATAAGCGGTGCATCAAAAGGAATAGACGAAAGAATTGGAGACGGAATTGTATGCTCAAAAATTTCACGCTTGGGAATACAAAATTCGAACGGTTTATTTATCATGAGAACATTCATCAAATATTTACCTACCTATAAGTATCAAAATATAGTTAACCATAGCAAATCTAGGCTACTAAAGAAATAGAAAAAATAATATGCAACAACTATTGATTAATTACAATACTGAGAAAATAAACAATAACATTACATCACAAAATATATAACATTTATTCATATTATGGTAAATAGGCAAAAAAAATATCCCTAAATATATATATATATAATTAGATATTATATATACGGGTATATATATATATTTATTTATATATATACGGGTATGCAGGTACCTGTATTTATCATTTTAACTTGCTAAGGGATTTTAAGACGCCAGCGTAGAAAAAGAAGTTTGTTTATATTTGTTCACAGGGTAATTCTTTGATATTTTTCCTGATGATGTTATGTATTTTAAAACTGGTTGTGCATAAAACGTTTTCTCGGAAAAGCGGGGTGTCGTTTCTCCTGGTACAATCAGAAACTAGTGGTATCGCCTTAGAATAACCAAACGAAGCTTTACAATGCGTTTATTTGGAAAACCTTGGTTTAAGAGTTCCATAAAAATTAAAGTATTGCTTATTTCATGATATTTCACCATATCGTGGATCTCTATCACATAAATGTGAAATATGTGAAATAATTCATATTGCATTTTCCGTGTGTACAATTGAACAAAATTAATTATTATAATATGTAGTTTGGGGTCTCTCTTACTTTTCTCTTTAAGTCTCTCTCGGTTTTCTCTTACTTTCTATGTTGAATTATATTTTCCTAATCATCACTAATCTCGCAAGTGTTTGCACTCGAGCGACTTAATAGATTGTAGACCAAAATGAAATAAGACGAAAAAAATAAAACTAAATTATATTAAAACATAATTATCTTTTCTGTTTTCTTTTATCATCGTAATGCCATGTGTTTACGAACCAAAGATCTTCAAATAGCTATGGATATAATAGAGAGATATAAGAATAGCAACAAAATTTATTTTCGAATATCCAGTAAACTCCAGCTTCACTATACCTCTGCTGAATTTTATTAATTATTAGTAAATTCAACAAATTCTAGTTTCACCGAAACCGTTGTTCATAGAAGGGAGGAAGTAAATTAAGGAGTAAAAAGTTTTAAAAATTTGAATCAGAAATTTAACCTTTTTATAATTCAAACGGTAGCCTGCAACTTTAAAATATAGAAATTAATACAAAAATTGTTCTTGCTTATTTCGATGAATAGAGCGCCTTTAAAAATATAAATAGCTAGTTCAAAATACATATGAATCACTATCAGTGGAGTAAATTTCACGGATACTAAGAGCTCGTAAACAAGCGTTCCATCAAGAAAATAAAATTTCTGTATTGCATTAGTCAAAAAATCAATAGCAGTAAAGGGTTCTCCATAACGGTGCTCTGAGGTTAAAATCAATAATATGAGTATATCCTTTAACAGAACGAATAAATTGGTCCCTCTTTCGTGTGCAATCATACACGGTGAATGAATTACCAAGTAAGAACGGATGAAACGAAACGCCCTAAAAGCGATGTGAAACACCTTATGTATTTTCGTAGAGGCACTTCATCATCCAATAGGCAATTCCTCAATCCTCATTCCGGCTAAGTGCACAACGCAAGCGATTGCAAGTTACTCTATCGAGCAAACGTCACTCGTTTCTAACTTATATGTGTTAAATTTAAATTAACTATGATTAAAATTTTACTGCAAAGACCAGAGCAAAGAGAGAGCATAATTTCAATCACCGAATAAACGAAAATATACACAGGCTTAACCTGCTACGCGAATCAAGTGGTGTGTGCCTACCTGCTTCACCGATAATGATATACGTCTAAATATAACCCAAAGGTGATAAACGTAACACTCGAAAACTTCCGGTATACTTTGGAAGTAAAGGGGAGAAAGCTCTTGAGAGGATAGCGGGGAAATTTTATTGCCCCATAAACTGAAAAAAAAACTGTATCCTTGAACGGACACAGCTGCTAGTTTCCTAAATTTGAAAGGGAAGAGGAAGATTCTTACTCGGATGGAGTGGCGAAATTTATTAAGGGCGACACCAGAGAGAAATAAAAATTACCAGAAAGTCATTCAGTTGAGCCCTTCAGAAACGTGACCCACTACACAAGTCATTTATCAATTTTCCCAAATGCGTGCGCCTGTTAGCTCCGCAACCAGCAATTGCTTAAAGGCATGCTGGTGGATCAGTTTATGGGCCGGGTATTCAATAACTAGTATTAATTGTCTACGGTTTAAAAACGAATTTTCTTATGACATGCAAGTGAGACGCCAGTTCTAATAAATATCACCTTTCGACAACATGAATGGACTGCCCTCTTAGTAGGAAGACAGATGCTCCCTTGTATATTAAGATATAAATATAAACTGAGGAGAAGGATCAGCAAAAACAAGATGGCATGGCTGCGCTTCTATAAACGAAACAGCATACAGAAATGTTTGTGGTTTCTACTATGCCAAATGATTACTACTAAATGACTAACTATCTTTAGCCAATATCAAGAACTGAGGCTGGAAATAAAGATAGTAAAAGTTACACAACTATTTTATTGCTCTTCAGAATAATAATAATAATAATAGTTACTTTAGATTAAGTGCGTAGATATTCGATATATGGAAAACTTAATTAAAATAAAGAAATGCGTTATGTGCAATCAATACCTTTTGAGTAAAATGCAGCGTCATACTTTTAGTTTATTTTTCAAAACAAATAATAAATATTCACAGAAGTAAATTGCAATAAGTTATGGATTACAGAATTTATGTTGAATAAGAATGGAGGTTGTGAATGGAATGGAGGTTGGAAGGGGAAGGCGGGCAAAGGTTTGCGAGATGAAGAGTTGGGAGGGGAATTTTTAGAATTGTGGGAATTGTGTGGAAGGTGTTGGGAGCGGAAGGGAGATGAAAATATGTGAATATCGGTGTAATTAATGTCTAATATTAATACCTGGATAATTCCAGGAATCTAGAAACCAG